>OMLB01017820.1:0-37423 GCA_900302555.1 Myripristis jacobus
GCACAGCCATCCAACGCTGGTCTGAGAAAACTCCTAATTTTTACTGGTTTTATTTTGCCATTTTCTGTGTGGGCATAGCCAGCAATATTCAATGGCATGTCTCCGAGTATTAAATAGCTCCTCAGTGGGACACCATCTCCCATGTGCTGTACCACCGTACGTGTCGAGGCATGCATAAATTATTTTAATTAAAAAAAAAACTTTCCTCCCCCTGCAGTTTTCCTGGCTGATAAATGACAACTTAATAGAGGGCTATTTCCTGTAGGCCAGCCCCACTGAGGGAAACACTGTAGCTGTTTGCTGAAACTGTGAGGACAATTCAAATTAGACAGTTTAATTTGGTCACACATATGAAAGGAAAGAGGGCAAATACAAATTAACTGGGGCAGACAGAGAACTGTGGTTTGAGAATCTAATAATGAAAATAATCTACGGCAGCTTTCTGCTTGACAGCCGGTCCATCATTACTTATGTCAAAACTTCGAAATTTCTAGAAATTATTAGGATCAAGCCGCTCCCTCAAGTGCCGATTAATGATGCAGAAAATACAGAGAAAAGCAAAAAAGTGAACTGTGGGCACATTTACTCATTTTCATGTTCACGCTGCTGCACTTTATTCAACTACCACTACCCTTTTTTATCAAAAGGGGGGAAAAAAAGCCATCTCGCCTCTATGTGTGGCACATAAAATATTGTTCCCTTATGGCGGACGTTGAGATCCACAGTAGATGAAGGGTCTCAGCGGAGAGCAGTGAGCCGATTAACTGACAGGAAGATGTGCGAGACAAGGACCGTGTGATTGATGTGTCATCCCCTGCTCTGCTGGCTCTCTGCATTTGCCACAGGTAATTCCCATCCAAACTGGACACACACGTGTTTTAGGAGGCTTTGTGAGAGGAGGAGCGGGGTTGGAGGGTGATGTCGGTGGGTGTCGATGACGCCTGGGAGAACCGGTTTCACAAAGTGCAGCTGAGCAAGTGACACCGCGTATTTACATGATTTCTGCGCCAGTCAGTACTGTTTTAAAGGATAACTTTGGTATTTTTCAACCCAGGCCATATTAAAATGTTGATACCTATGATTTGCAACCTGGCTGCTAGATTTAGTGACAGGAAGTCCACCGCTCTGCTGCAGATTCAGAGCCTTCAACACACATTTTTGCCCTCCAAGACAATATAAAATAATTCACTTTTTGAATATGGAAGCTCACAGCACATTCAGTACGTCTTGATTGTCCACCCAGAAAATGTTTGCAATCAGCGCTTTCTAACAAGTTTAATCAAGCGTTTATGATAATGCATTGCCTCGTGTCATGGTGTAAACTTGCAATGAATGAATACTCATAATGAGACAATACATTAACACAAAATAATGAGCCTCTGACTTTTCCTTGACAAGGAAAACCAAAGGAAAGAGCAATCATGTGTTCCTGAGTGGACACTGTGAACGCAGTGCTGGGGCCGGTCAGAAATTTACAAGACAGAAATTCGGAGGGCCCGTGAACGCAGTGTTATCTGAGCTGCCAGCAGATCGGTGTGGATGTATAGAAACACATGAGGCACAATGCACTTTATCACCTGCTGCTCTCAGTCACTTCATGACTAAATTTGACTTTTTTTAAACTTTAAACTTCTTATTTCTTAGCAAGGAAGGAGGTCTTGCAAAGTAAGAATTTCATCATACGGTGTGGCCGTCTGCTTCACTGTGCATGTGCCAGTAAAAATCTTGAATCTTGAATACAAGGCAATGTGTCACAGCAATGCTAATTAAAACCTGTTAAAAAGCAGTGTTTGCGACCATTTTGGAGAGCACAGCTTCAAGACATGTTTTAATGTGTTGGGAGTTTTTGCAATTTCTAAAAGGAAATTATAAATGTTTTCTGAGGCTAAAAACAAGCATCTTGTCATCATGTGGAAGGCTAGCAAACAAGCTGCAGCAGAGCAGCTTCCAGGCACTTAAAACAGGGGTGAGTTTATGGTCTGTGTGGTTGAAAATGATAGGAATCAACATTTTATTGAAAATATCAAACCTATTTTTTGTGTTTAGACCACACAACTTCTTCTTTACTTGTCCAGTTGTCTGACAAATGGGCAACTATGTGCTTGGTAACTGTCATATTACAAATATTTGTTATGAAAGAGTTATGAAAGAGAATTACTTATCTGGAAGTCCAAAAAAATAGAGTACATACACTTTACTGCAGAGGGCTGTGTGTTATGATTACACTATGTAAATGAATGAACTCATTAGAACAAGAAGACAGAAACATGCGTTCAACACGTCTCCCCTGCGTGTTGGGCCACTGAACCGTGGCTGTAGAGCTTTGTTTTATTAAAAAGTAATAAGACGCTGGTAAAAGTCTGCAGACAGAAGATGCCTTGCAGGACGGTCCTTGAGCTTGCGGCTTGGGACTCGTGTTCAGTATAGGAATAAGACTCTGGTTTTTGTACGACTACCAGATGCTGCCGGGATATATAATTTACTCAGCGGACGCTCCAAATTCCAGTAACTGCCTGTGAACTGTATGCTAAAGGATTTTCGGTGCGCATGGTGTTTGCATTTCAGGGAAGTCAGTAACTCATTAGTTGTGGGGGATGATTTAAGGCTTACAAATCATGTGTTGTACATAGCCATTAGCAGTAAATACTAACTGATATTGTTGATAACTGACAGATTTATATAGTAGCAGGCCCACCTTCCCTCGGCCCTAAGGAAGGAAGAGGCACTCTTTTCCTGCAGCGGCTCCCCATGCTGTCAGGATTATTTATGAATGTAAATACTGCTTCCTCTGCCTAGTAATTACTTTAAGAGTGCACTTCAATTAGAGTAGCTAATTACTGTTTATCGTGTTTATGTTTTTCTCCTAGCCTCTCTCTCTTTCTCTCACTCTCTTTATGTGTTTGTGTCTCTCTGTCTCCGGACTTGCTTTTGCTGTCATCTTTTATATCTGCTGGTGAAAACTCTGCCCATGCAACTGAACACTTCTTTTTAATTAATGATGCAGCCATAATTTAATATTTAAATGAATAAGCTTTGAAGTGTGGGAGTCATTAGGCTTATCTACTTTAGCTCTCCTTGACTCACAGGAAGCCACCGGGGGGCAAATCTGTAGCTTTGCACAGAAGTTATATTGCCATTTTATTTAAAAGTATGAACACATTGCTTTTCGCTATGAACAAGGGCTTTTTCACCTGTTCCGTTGTTTCCGTTGTTTGTTAAATGTGTCTGTTTCATTTCCTTATTCTAGAGGAAAACATTTTGCCTTGCAAACTAACCTTGCTCTGTTATTTACTCTGATACCAAAGAAACTCTGACTTTCACTAAGCCAGCACGTTCATCCTCTATTTATACACTTGCTTCTGAGATGCTGAACTTTATCAATAGCATTAACATGGTGAGATGCATTGTCTCTCTAGTCTGCATGCAATGACGAAAACAATTAGTGACAATTATTTTAGTGAGCCACAAATTTCATTGTAAGTAGGTGATAATTAGCAAGGAGCATTTTTGAAATTTCTTTTTAAATTACCCCCAAATTAAATCAAGTCAAGGCAAGTCAAGTCAATTTTTATTTGTATAGCCCAATTTCACAAATTATAAATTTGCCTCAAGGGGCTTTACAGCAATACAACATCCTCTGACCTTAGACCCCCACATTGGATGAGGAACAACGCCCTAAAAAAAACTTTAACAGGAGAAAAAAATAGAAAGAAACCTCAAGAGAGCAACAGAGGAGGGATCCCTCCCCAGGACGGACAGACGTGTAACGGATGTTGTGTGCACAGAATAGAGCACAAATTAAATAATACAACACTGAAACAGGATAACAAAATTATTATGGCTTCATAAGGTATCAGTTACATCAACATTTGCCTCAAAATGAATTGGAAACCAAAACTTTTACTTTCACTGTCATGAAACTCATTCTGAACATTCCAAATGATGCTGCAAACCAAATTTATGATTTTTATTTGATTTATTTTCCTCTCGAACGCCAATACAACTAAACTGAACACGGAACTGAAGCTGCATTCAAGTCAAACATGTAAAGGCAGGCTGAAGATTTCATGGTAATCCCATGACTCGTGGCAAACCTGGTTTCATTTTTAGGATCTAATGGGTTTGGTGACAGAGTAAAAAGTAAAAGTTTAGGTTTTCCACAAATTTTGAGATAAATGGTGGTGTAATTTAGAGGATAACTTCAAAGAAATTTCAACTGCATGCTAATTATGACATATATTTACCATGAAATTCACAGCCCACTAAAACGAGGTGTTACAAACAGTTTTATTAGATGAGTTTTACCGTAAAACATAACACACACAGTGTATGAGGAAAACATCTCTTCCAATAGCTTTAGAGGCTAGATATGTAAGACAGTAAACTCTGTCTTTCTTTCTCTCACCATGTAACATTCTGTATGTGGTCTTGCTACAAGATGAGAGAGGTTGTCAGATAAAAGTTGCCAGCCGTCCGTTCTAATGCAGAGACAGAGAAAGGAGAGGAAAAATGTTGAGGTTTTCAAAAGCTACACTGGGATTTTTATGTAATACACACCTGGATCCCCCTAAATCACAACATGGGGCTGAAACAAGGAAGAGAGTCCCATTCCAGCTAAATGAGATGCTGCAGAGTTGTCCTATTTGCCCTGATGCAACGCTGTCGTCGGGAGTGGACTCCACACTCTGCCCGTGGGAAGTGATGCATCGCAAATTAAGAGCAAAGTACAAAGCGTCTCCTAGACAGCAGTGAGCAAGAACTCCATCCAGACAAAGCTGGGCTCATGAAGGTTAGAGTGGCTCTGCTGTCCATTGGATACAAGGCGATCATTGGGTCGGTAAACATGACTGTGCCATGCATTTCACTTCACTGATGTCCTCTTACATTATTTCTGGGTGTTGAAATTCAGACTTTTCAAATCGCTCCCCCTTGCTGCTATTTGGAGCCGCCAAGTTGTGATGTTGCCTGGTGTAGCTTTGATGAATCAATTTGGAAATTTGTGCCACATTGTTATGCCAGGTTGATCAAAATGAGAACATAATTACAAATCAAATACAGACCCAAGTTTCACCAGCAGAAATGACAAGGAAGACAACAACTCAACTGAATGAAAGAAAGATAACAAACGTGCTTCCCAATCCCTCCGAGACACGCTGCAGCGCACAATGGACTGTGTGCACGTGTGTGTGTGTCAATATTTTAATCGTGTGCGTCCACGCTAGGCGGTATTATCAACATTCTTGCTGTTATTGCAGCCCACTTAAAATGAATAGGAGGAGAAGAAGGAAAAACTGGTGACCAAACACAAGCGAACAGCTGCTTTTTTTCCTCTGTGCATGGTGTGTTTCACAGCACCCTAGACAAATGTACAGGATGCAGAAAACCTTTGCAAATGTATTTCTGGGAGAGGTATTCCGCAGTGGATGCTGTGGCAGGTAGGTCAGCTGTGTAGCTCTGTGAAGGCAGCGTTCCCCTCCACCAACAGATCCTCTCTCGGCAAAACGCAAAGAGATTCAAACATATAAATGTGAGTGAGAAGCAATATATGCATGGGACAGGTAGTTAAAATGCATTCAGGCATATCTGTTAAATGAAGAAGGTTTTCTATTTTTCCAAACTTAATCAACAGAGTTTTGGAATATAGACTGTGTCACACTGGCAGCTTATTGGAAATACGATAAACCTCAGGGCAGAATATACTGTAGCCATATAGGTAAGCAATAGTTGTTGATATTGATTTCGAGTGGGAACCTATAAATTTTAGTCTTCATTTCATTCCTATTGCTATTTGCATTCCTCAAACTTGACCGTGTGTATAAACTGAAAAAGAAAAATATATGGCATTATTCTCTATGGAGCAGGTGTTCTGTTTTTATAACAATATAAAAGGTGCAATTATCATTTACAGGTGAAAATAATGCTCAGTGAAGCAATATAGGAATAGGAATTCATATTTTGGGGGGTTTCTGAACTGCTCACATTACTAAAACATGGTAAATAAAACATTTATGTCTGCAGATTATTGATTATCCAGGAAGAAGCTTCAGATGTTGCATGTTACTTACCTCCTGTGTTTACCTCACAGTTATCTAGTTTTTGGCTTTTGTGGAAAAGACTTGGTCATTCTTTATTCTTTATTTGTTAGTCTTTATTCTTTGTTCTTTGGTCTTTAGTATTTATTTGGATCCCAATTAGCTTCCAGAAAGTGGTCACTAAAATTCCATAGATCCACACAAAAACAGCAACAACAAATAACAAGCAATAATTAAAATCACACCGTGTCAGTAACACAAGAAGACAAAACCATGCCAAAGGTTAAGATCAGTAAATAAGTAAAACAACAAACAAGAATCATCATCAAAAATCGTCATGTTCACATATGTTGACTGGGCTGATTTAGAAAATTTGTTGAAGAGCCGTATGAGTTCTTCAGTGGTTTGAAATGCTCAAGCCTCCCCATTACAAATTAACTCGCACAAAGTTAGTTTTCACTCATTTTCAGAGTAAGTGATGATGAAGTTCAGGAACATGTCTTTTATGCACAGATATCCCAATTAGAAACAAAATACCTCTCTTACTTGCTGTCCTCGTGTTATGTTAAAAATCTCAAATTTATTCCAGAAACTCTCAACGGATTTCAAAACTGGGAATTAGCTTTCATACGATTGTTTTCAGAGTTTCATTGTTATTGACGCATCAGGGTTCACATGAAGTTTTACCTCAGTTTGGCCCTGAGGAATGAACTTCCCTAATGGCTCGCTCCCGTCTAACGAGCTCTCTTGGTTAATTATGAAACAATGAAGATACAGACGTGGCCGCAGAGAGCAGCACATTTCCTTGTCTACTTGGACTAGACAGAAAAATTACGGCGAAAGATCAAGGACGCAACTCAATCAGTCTGTTGCTTTGCCAGTCTGATTGCCACGAGGAGCGTTAAAAACAAAACAATATTAGGAAGATGAAAGACAGAAAATCAAGCATTGTTTAGAAGAAAAAAACATGTTGATAAAAAAGAAAACCCAGTGATGCCCATTTTCCCAAATCATCCTTGTGCCAAAGACTCTTGTTCCAGAGCAAGTAAATGGATTTTCAGGAAGACTGGTACCAAAATGACATGATGTAGCCATTTGGAAAATCAAAATAGGCTATCAAACCACCGAGTAAATAATGTTTTGTTCTTTGTAAACAGATTACTGCATGTCTGTCTTTCCTTTTCAATTATATTGCTACCTCTCATTTTTTTCAGGCTTAGCAAAGATCAGTAAGGCCTTATCCAAATGCCTATGAATACTCTAAAAGTAGAGGAAGAAACTCCTGTCAAAGAAGGAAAGATTCATTGCACAGACCCAAACCATAATGCATCGAAGGACACCCAAAATTTACAGCCTTTTTTTTTTTTTTTTTGGGTTGTGTCCACACTGGGATGAGACCTGCAGTCAGGGTATGCTGCCTCTCCACATGACAGATGCAATCATATTTGAATTGCAAGATGTAGTCTACAATGTTGTGACACTTGTTTGTCCCCTTTGCTTCTCTTTTTCTTTCTCATCAAAATTCAGTTTTGACTTTTTGGTCTTGTTCACCACATATGCTTAATGCATTGGTTTGTTAGACAGTATTTTTTGGTATGTTTAAATACATGTCCAGGTCATAAAGAAAGCCATAACAAATGTTAATGATAAATATCTAGCACTAATATAATAATTGGCCGTAACAAATATTGTGCTGATCATTCTTTCATAAACATTTACCTTTCAGTTTATTGCCCATGCAGGAAATCTGTCGCTTAAAGACTCAGCTGATATGAGTGACTTTTATAGAAATTAAAGCTCCTAGAATTCCTCTTTTAGCCCAAGGAGGATGATGTGCAGGCAGGCAGCAGCTTAAGTGTTCAGAGCCAAGAGAATGATATGCTGATGTTCTCAGTTATTTGGATTTTGTTTAGTTTTCCTTCTGAGAATCTTAAATCTGTATTTCATGCTGCCATTGAAAGTCTGTATATCCAAAAAACAAATAAATAAATAAATATATATATATATAAAAATTGGTATTGAAGTGGAAAAAAGAAGATGACACGTACAGGGGTGACAGAGAGAAAGAAAGAGGTGAAATATTAATATACAATATTGAATAAGGAACAGCTCTTTCTGATCCTCATTATTCAATAATGTATAATCCTCATTCTATTACTTTTTGTCATCAGTAATATCAGCATGTGGGCTGGTTTCAGCCGGACACCCTAGCTCTGCCCTCTGTACAATAATTGCTTGTTCTGGTTGACTGGCCCTGTGTATCTCCCCCCTGATAATGCTAAACACAATTACTCCAGCAGCGGACGCTCCGTTTCCCCACAGAAAAACCTGCGCAGTCCATTTCCCGGTAAAGGGCAAATTTAAGAAGGAAAAGCAGGACCCTCTGGACTGCATGTGATGAATCCAGCATGTGTGATTCTCAGGTATTTTTAGGATCCTTCAAGGACAATTCAAGGATTTTTTAAAATCTCAGTTATGCCATATTTTCTGTGTCTCTGGCATGCTAATCATGATCACAATTAATGATATAAAAAGGGCACATTTTGCCCTCACCAATCTTATTATGGTTTTGACGGGTGGTAAGAACGGCTGCAAAACTTCACCTTCACTGTGTCGATGTGTCAGACTTGCCGTCGCACCGCACAGCACCTCAATTTATTGTGCATATATTATTTGTCAATGAAATGCATATGAGACATTGAAATTGCAGTTCTTGGCTCCACTTCTCTCAGCCTTTTATCCTCATGTACCTTAAGCTGTGCGCTGAATTAGTGATTTCATGCACAGTAAGGTGACCTACCTATATAACGCATACCATGAATCTGAGTCTATATCATGCTAAACAGCTGGTGGACAGACAGCAGGTAGCATCTCCTGGTGGGGAGCGGAGTAGAGAAGCAATTGAAAAGCCCCTATGTTATTGAAATGTCCCTGTTGTGTATAGATGTCTGAGAAGAGGAATGACAAATCAATAATGTTGGCTATTAAGCTGCTGTTTTTTCCTCTCTATATTCAGAGGAGGGGGATGGGTAGGGAAAAAAATCTGCTCCCTGTCAGGTGCGTTTGCATCTTGCGGGGTTCAATTTATCTAGGGCCCAAAATAAAGAAATTGCCGCCTCCCTGTTGCCTTGAGCTTGGAGAAATAAACAGTCAATATTTGCTCCTGGGGACCTGCGAGAGGACGCTCGCATAAATCACCCAGCATGCACCTGTCCAAAGAATCAGGCACAGAGTCCTGTGTCATCGCGTTTAAGATCACGCTGCTACCGAGGCTCCCCTCCATCTTTGAATCAGTGTGCCGGGGGCATTCAGAGCTGTGGTCGTACTCGCGGCAGAGGGACAGAAGATGAAAATTGCTTTTCCATCGTTCCCTATTGTGCTTCCACAGCAGCCTTTTTCAACGCACTTCATTGTTGTTGTTGTGGGGAAGATCTCAAAATATTGGTTGTCTCCAATATTTTGCTTCCTTTCATTTGCCTTTTTATGTGACAATAATGGGAATTAAATGGGAATTATGCAGTTCTTTGGGGCCATTTAACTTTTACAAGAAAGTCTGGTTATATGGATCATTATATGGATGTAATTACAATTTCAGTTAATAAAAATAAGTGGACACTTCCATCTTGTTGAATATCATTTAATATTAAATCACTGACATTGTGACTATAGTTCGATTAAATAAAATTCTTCTGCTGTTTGATACTGAAAGCCTTTTTCTGTACTGTTTCATGTACCATACAGTACACAGCAATTGATGCTTTAGACAACAGTAGCTGTTGGGTTAGTGCTAATGGCGATCTGATGTTTGCCATATCTCCAGCTGACAAGTGAAAGGACATCCAGCGGGGAAAATGAGTCTGGATATATCACTGGCCCAGCCATTTCTGATGCCCTTTTCTGAGACAAATAAGGCCTGTCCACAAATGCAACAGGAGTCTCGCATCACATCCTGTGTCATTGGGGACGGGTCTGCCTGGAAGAGCCTCTAGCTGCTATCATTAGGAGGAAATGGGCCTAAATGCCCAGCTCTGCAAGACAGATAGGTTTCCATTGACCAAAGCAATCGCGCTGAGACAACAGAGCTTTTCAGCCAATTCCTCAGATATCTCACTTCTGCGGACACTTTATCAACTGTAAGAGAGGCATAATGTACAAGCTACCATCAGTTAAATTTTGTATAATGTTATATAAATGGGTTCATGAGAATTGCAGAAAAATGCATAATTAAAAATGTTGGGAAAATCTATATGAAATATGTAGTGGCGCAGTGGAAAATATGTTCCCTTCAAGCATGAGCGCTGCCTTTGAAACGAATGCCTTGGTCTCTTAGAGTAATTGTTTGATCAGCACGCTCATCAGAGAGGAATATGGACCCCCTTTTTCCTCTCTGTACGTCTGCGTCTCTGACTGTTCATCTCTCTCTCTCTCTGTCTCTCTCTCTCTCTCTCACACACACATACACACACACACTGCAAGCATTACACAAACACTTTGAGGGGACAAGGCAATCTGTTCAGTCGTTCCCTTTTGCGGGTCTTTATGCGACTCTAAGGTCTAATTATCAGTGACAGAGGATTTTACCTCTTTGAACAAATGGCAGGGCATAAAGAACCATCCCTCCCTCACCTCGGTAAGCAGGAGATTTTAATGTAAAAGCCCCTTAATAGTTTGTGAGTTAAGTGTTAATAGACGAATATCATCCTTGGCCTTTTAAATGATGAAAAGGCAGAAGGACGAGAACATAAATGAGACGAGGGAGCCATAATGTTCGCTGGCACACATTGAATTGAAAATGACATTTAACAGAGAATCACACTTCCAGATGGATATTTTCCATTAACCCTCAATGGTGTCATACAGATCGGCATTGACTGATTAATTGTATGGAATTATATTGTAGTGTTTATACTTTTGGTTGTCTTTTCATGAATGCTGTTCTCCATTGGGAATTACCTTGCCTGAGACTGGCAGGATGAGACACTGTTTAAAATCATTGCCATTTAAAGATTTTTAAAAAAGTTTGTAGCTCTGTCATGTATTCAACAGCCATTTATTAACAGAGAAAACAGAACAATATAGTTTTCTGTGAAATACAAATATTTCAAATATATAGAAACATGCTGAACGGAAGAAGGGCAAAGATGAGATAAGCACTGATCTGCGTTCATTTCTCAAGCCTTCACCGCCAAGTTCCCCCTTTTCTGTAGTATTTTATAATAAGGAAGCTAATTTATTCACTTGGCATATGTTTTGCAGTATTGCCAAATGAGGAAGACTGGAAGCTGTGAATTGCATTTATCAGCTAAAGGAGTTAATGACATGCCAGGTGGGATGATATGAAATCCTTGCTGCAACAGTGAAAGAGGGGATACAAAGCTAATCTAAAAGCAGTGGGAGGCATACAGTTCAGTGCATGATAGGAAGGGAGGGAGCTTGTGTTCAAGGCGGTGCATATATTTTCTGAAGAGATCTTCGTTGAAGTCTGGGATGAATATTGTCATTCTTGGTATCCCCTGTTGTGCTCTGTTGCCTCTTCCTAGATAATTCATGGAAAACCTCTTGTCAATGCTCCATTGAACTTTGTTAAAGATAACGATGGCTGCTAATGCTGTCATTCTGCCTGAATCTGTACCCTACAATGTTTTTGGCCTTGTCAGCTAAGACACTGATTTTATGTAAAAAAAAAAAAAAAAAAAAGAGGGAGGGGCTGTGCAAACAAATAAATATATAAATAAATACATAAATATGCATGGCTCTAGTCATATGTCTATAGTTTGTATTTGTTTAACCACCTCCAGGCTGTTTCCTTGAAACTTCAAGGATCATGCTGAATATATGCGGTCTATCTGTCAGAATTTCACAGCAGCGATTGCACCTCGTTCACAGATGTTTTGTTTTTTAGAAAGAAGAAATTGATCTTGCTTTCATTCTTGAGAAAAGTGCCAACAAATAGTCAATGTCAGATTCATGTACAGGAAACCTGTGCAGCCGCTTGGTTTTGCTGTCAATTCTGAAACATGAGGGATGCGCACTGTGAATGAAATTAAAAAGAGAGCGATTGGTGTAAAAACTGTATAACTTGAGGTAGGTGTAATATATTAGCTCTAGGTGGAGGGCAATGCAGGGAAAGAGAGACTGTCCAGTGATCAGCAGAGCTGGACGATGATTTAATTCATGCAGCACCTGCATTTGGTTGAACGTTCAGACCTTAGACGATATGATAATGCCGCTGATTTTGACTGTAACTACTGACAGCATCCAGAGGCCTTCCGGCACAGCTGCGATGTGCTCTGTGGCAGAGCGAGTGCAGGCAAGACAACAATTTGATCGCTCCTGAGGGCTCTGAGCATTGGTCAGGGCGTAAACTCTATCACCTAGAGACAAACTAGTTAGCCGTGAGACTCTGGTTAATTTAACTTCCTTTCAGTCGGTAGAAAAGGCAATGAGCCGTGTGTCTCCAGCCGCACCTTGTTCAAGACACACGACCTCACTGTTGTTCCGCAGCACAAAGGAGTCACGGGTCCCTCCTGGCCGGTGGGAAGCCACATTTAAGAGGCTTGGGCTCGTGTCACAGATTACCTCAGTGTTTATGGAGGGTTACTCCTTGCAGTTTAATTAAGAATACGTTTTTGGAGACAGTGCTTTGAAGCAAGGTGTGTGCAGTCCTTTGCTCCAGTGGTGTTGGGTAGAGGCCAGCAGTAGCATGGGAATCTGATATTATTTCAGTCTATTACAGAGCCGGGTTAATGACACCATGCACTATTTTTGGGTTGTGTGGCTGATAGATGGCTGACAGATATGGCGCCCCAGTCACCCGTCTCCCTCTGGACCTTCACATGGCCAGGAGAGTGAGAACAGGCAGCACCTGAATATGCAGACAGAGAGGCTGAGACCGTTTTGTTCTCCTGTTCAGTTGTGGCTGCAGGGCGTTGCAGAGATCCAGGAAAATTGCCCGAGGTGCTCTTAAGTGCATCATGAGCCATTTATTGGTCTCAGATACCTGTGCTCTCCTTAATGATTAGCTCTCTCCTCAAAGAAGCTCCAAAAACACAATGTGTGCTTCCCGTTGAACACAATTGATTAGGAATTTGTTCCTATAGATTTGTTAATATGGTCACTATCAGTTGCCTATTTAGGCTTGCAAATATGTATTTTGTTGTTAATATGATGTCTGTTGACTTTGCATAAAGACTAAATTTTTCTGTTTAGGCATCTCTTCACTGTACCTGCATGCTTATAAACACAAAGAAAAACAAGTCAACAGTAAACATGTCCCCTCCCACGTCCCACCAGTGATGAAATCTCCATCTGGGCCAGACGGTAAAAAATATGTGAACTTGTTTTGAGTTGCAATAAAGCAGGAAAGTGTGTACATCACAGAGGATTAGCGAGCAAATGTCCCAATCTCAAGTTATGGTACATCATGTCTGGAGCCCAGTGCAGCCCAGGATTTTTTTTCCCCCATTGGACTTCCATGTTGTTCCAACTGTGATGAGTTTCACTCTTTCCTACTCTATTGTAATTTCCATATGGGATGGTCTGTATGCTGGAGAGGCATCCAAGTTTTGTCAAAATCAGACCAGTGATGTCTGAAATATTACATGTAACACATGGATGAGCAAACAAATGATGTATCCCCAAGCAATGAGGCACATTATCCCTTAAATTTTAAGAAAATCTGGTCAGAAAATTGGGAAATTGTGTGTGATGCGCCAATAATTAAACAATCGCTGCAGCATTCCCCTTAGGCCCAACAGAGTAATTTTGAAAATGCCACAGTGGCACAATGACACGCATAATTCCAGCAAGTTTTGTCAAGATCCAATCGGACTGAGATACTGTTTGTCTGTCCATCATGAGGGATGGACAGACAAATGGGAAGGGGGACAGAAGAGCTCAAGTCTTCCCAGTTTTATCATGGGTGAGAAAAAATGATAAAGACATTTTGAGATCAAATCTAATCATTTGGTCCCATGCTCGTTGTTGTTATTCTGATTATAGTTGTTAGTGTTATCTGAGTCAAGTCAGAGATTTTTGTCAATGAACTATAATGGCATCTATATTGAAAGAATGATGAGGCTTTTTGGGCTTTGTGCTGCAGTGCTGTGCTAATGAGCAAAAGGGAAAGGTGAGAGATGTAATGTTTTATGGATATAGCCCGAGGCTCTCCAGTCATATCTCTGTCTCATCTGCCAATCTGACCACCTGGCACAGAATAAATAAAAATACACAGTTCACATGCCAAGTTTGCATATGTCAAATGTAGACCATTATTGGCACATGATTTATCTAACCGTCAGCTGTCATTCTCTCTCAAATTTTAATAACTCATATTAATGTACATAAGGCAAGCTGATTGCTAAAAAATGTCATGTCAATAATGAAATACACACCCCTCTCTCTCTCTTTGATGTGCTGCACTTCAGTTTTAATTTGAGCATCTGAATAAAAGACTAACTGTCTCACCTTGCCTAGGCAATGTCATTTTTTGTTTATATTCTGCAGCATGTGCGACCTTGGATGAAACATTCCTTTGCGCAAATTTCAAACTTGTTATGAAAGTCAATTTAAGTAATAAGCCATATCTACTGTAAGCAGG
This sequence comes from Myripristis jacobus, assembly GCA_900302555.1. Lineage (NCBI taxonomy): Eukaryota > Metazoa > Chordata > Actinopteri > Holocentriformes > Holocentridae > Myripristis > Myripristis jacobus. The sequence continues at coordinate 14,632 of OMLB01017820.1, forward strand.
TGAATGTGTGGTTATCAGCGGTGCCATGTAGAAAATAACCGGCTAGCTATTTGAGATTTGTGACATTTATATGTCATGATATTTGTGCAGATATCTGAATCAATTCCTGTCCGCCGGCATGTTGAAACGGTGCAGGTCATTCACTAGACAAGAAAATAAGGCAAACCTATGAGGAAAGTTTTATTGCTTCACACAAATGCCATTCTGTACACATTCTTTACATGATCCTTCAGTGCGGAGTGTAAAATTAGACACCGCCATCTTCATGAGGATGAGTTTACATTATGTGATTAGTCATTTGCTCCTTGCGAATGACTTATGGTCTGACCGCTGGTGGGCTGCACAGCTGCACAGGCTGAATTAAAAGCCCAATCACAAAAGAACCACTAGAGGTCAAGTTCAATACCATAGTAACATGGAAGATTTGTCTGTGCCAGAGTGATACAGATGGTCTACTGTCTATCATTCTCCGACCATCACAAATTCCTTGTAGCTATTCATTCATACGCACACACACACACACACTCTCTCTCTCTCTCTATCTCTCTCCCCCGCTCTCTCTCTCTTACCAACACACACAAACACACAAAGTCCTCTCTATCTCAAAGCGCCACAGCAGTGTGAGTGTTCCCGATTGGCACAGTGTGCAGCCCAGAAGCAAGTGGAGCCTTCAGGCATTTATCTGTCACACATCATTACAGCAACTGTCTGGCGTACACTAATAGTTTTATGGTCCATGTATGGTGGTGCTGTTCACCAGCAGCAATGTTTGTTTTACACTGGGAGACATGAGAGAGTGACCATGTTAAAATGTTAAACCCCGCCTCACAAAACTCTTTCAACAAATCAAATCAGCAACAGACCCTAACTGCCCCAGAAACGGGTGGCTCTTGTCGACTATCGCGTGCAAATTTCATTGTAGCAAAATTATGCAATGAAAAATGGAGTAGTGAACACTTTCGATGACTCTGTATCCGGGGTTGGGATTGCACTGTGACACTTTTACATTTTCAGTAGGATTTTAGATATACCGAGTCCAATTACACAGCTATCCATTTAAAACAGCATATTGAAGGTATAGGGTCGGGTAGAGGATACTGTACATGGACATTTTTTGCATTTTACCAGGCATTTGAATGCGTGAACTTGAGCTGCCCCAAGGCATATATACAGTAGTCAGCATTGGGGTTCATGCCTTTTTTTTTTTCCATTCAGTGACGTCAATACATGCACACAGGCAAAACATCGCCTTAAGCTGTCAGGTTGATACAGCGAATCACAAAATCACAAGCCAGATCAATACAATTCACATTCAGTATGTGCATATGCTTTCCAGGCATGAGCCTTGTGATTACAAATACCCACAGCAGCCAGTACTGGTGGGTGACACCTGAAGATCTTGCTGTGTGGAAATGCTCTAGATCAAGGGATATTTCTGAACATCATGACCTCAGCTTCCTTCAAGGAGGATATTTTCCTTGTGCTTTTATCCCTCTGAAAATTTATCAAAATTGCTCTCCTTCTCTGCTGTGAGACATTATAACAGTCCTCTGTATATCTGCAATATCTTATACCTGAAACACCACAAGGAATACTGTAAAAATCAGAAATATGTGGTAAAATATATAATGATAGCTTGCTTATTTTTCAGTTACTACAATTACAGTGTACATCACAGTTCTTTTATGTGTCATTTATGTCAGATATCAGATTAAGACTGATAAAATGAATTATCCGTTTGTGACACTATTCTCCAACATTTCACCAGAGCTTGGTCTCTAGGCGGGAGAGTGTGGCTTGTACAGAGATCCAGAAAGAAAGTAGTCTCTAATCAAAAGGCTGACACAGAAGCACACACTGCCCCATTAAAAAAAGGTTAGAGGAACTTTCTGCTTAGTTGCCTGGAGTGCAGCAACACTTCAAAATCCAATACAATAAGGGCATGTCTGCAATGATTTACTCTGCCATTGAAATATTAACAATGTTGGGGCAGAAAGGAGGTATTATAACAACAACACTAATGACATCACTAATACTGTGTGGGAAATGTCATCCGCTGTAAACATGCAGACGCATATCTGAAAGACAAATGCCATTTTGATAAAGACATTTTCATTGACACCCACTAGTTTCACACAAACCTGCCCGCCTCTCTGACTTCAAAACTGTCTCCCTCTGCGTCTGCCGCACCCTTACATGTGCTGCAAAGAGCATTAGTGAGGCTCACCTACCGGATGATTCACCAGTTTTTAACTTTGTTCAGTGCAATAGGAGTCTTGGCCTGCCTCCACCTGCGAGCTGTTTTTCCACGCTTGTTAAGCAGGCACACACTCTGTGCAAGCCAGCCAATGTCCACATGTGAGAGAGCAAACATGAATGAGCAATGGAAAAACTGTCTGATGGGTATTCCACCACTAGAGGCCAGTGTGATTCAAGTCACCCTATACAGAGCATGCACCGTTCAATTAGAGCAGTGATTTGTGAACTAAAGAATATAAAGTTTAAATTTATGAACTATAAATAGACTTCCAGGCTGCACAACAGTCACCAAGTAAATGTCTAGTGAATGAGAGCGACTTAAAAACAAGTATTGAAGTTATTTCCTTGCCCATGCACTGAATCTAGCCCTACTCCAACCAAACAAAAGCAATTTGGGAAAATGTTCGTTCTTCTCACTGAAGTAGAAAGAACTGAGCTGCAAATAAGAGACCAATTTTGCACAAAAAAATGAAACCTACATTGAGAGAGAGAGAGAGAGAGAGAGGGAGAGAGAGCACATACTCCTTTGCGTGCCTGCTGCTTATTGCTATCACACATTGAACAGAAGTTACACACTGCATTTTTTTGGAAAATGAATATATCCTGAAGTGAGGTATTATTAGAGAAGAGTGAATGAGAGTGGTGATTTGGTAGTGTTGCACTGGTAAAGTCACATACAACTTGATGCAGGTGACTCTTTGTCAAAAATGGGCTTTAAAAAAAAAAAAAAAAAAATACTAGTGTTTAGTGTTTGCTGCTCATGTCTTTATTTATACAGTTTCAGACCCTGCCATTCATATTGAAACTAGTCATTATATCTGACAATTCATAGGTACTATCACACAGTCACTATGTCTATGTGAAGAATTGACTATTCCATGCTCTACGAAGTGTCTTCCCTGTGGGTCTGTATTTTTTTATGATTAATTTTCGGTAATTTATTGTGATTCTTGAAGCATTGAGAAACAAAATGCACAGAAATAATAAAATAGTCGTCACTCGCACAGTTTGCCTGTACTTCCTCGTTAATTGATGTGGACCACTGAAATGGACCTGAATTTAAAAGCCTGCTGTGTCATAGAAACAATGTCATGGAATGGAAAATGGCCATATCCTCATTTGTGTTTTCACTGGAGAAGTGAGCTTAGGGTTGGTTAGTTGCTGGAGTAATCCTCAAACTAGCTGTGAAAATATAGGTATTGAACCAGTGCTTTTCTCCCTTTGCTCAACAGTTATACGTAAGATGCCCCTGAGTAAAGCATGTGCTTCGCAGTTGTTTGAGTGGAGTTTGTTTTGTTGGATGCATGCTTTTTCTGCATGTAAAAGTCTATGATTATCATCTGATTAAATATATATAGGTTATTCATGATCTGTAAATCTAATGTAAAGAACGTATGAGGAACCACTGGAAAACAAGATTCTGTCATTTTCAAATAAATGTATTGTTTTTGCTTAATGTGGTTGTTAATTACTATAATTCCAATAACTCAACAAAAACTTTGCTGGGTCTTGAGTTTTCAGGTTTTCAAAAGTCTTCTGATTCAGCGCTGAACTTCCCCACCCACTGGCATTTCAATACAAGACACATTGGCAAGAGACAGTGGCAGCAAGGGTGGCACTGCCTACCCCTCTGAAATCTGATTGGCCAGCCTGACTGCTACCCCAAAATTTCTGTCTCATATAACCAGTGGACCAGAATGCTTGATGTTGTTGCAGAGGAAGAAGATGTAGCTATCTAAGTGAGAAGTCACTAACAGCATGTCCAATCCAAGTTCAAAACACATCTCAGCTGAAATGTATTTCAGCACTAGGCTTTCATCAGTGTTGATGAAAGCTTAGAGCTGAAATGTGTCTGTCTATGCCCACACAGTAAACTGAAGTAAAACTATGCTATTTGTGAGAGCTGGTATTTCATTCTATAGAACTGATATAAATCAATTTCTATTACTGCACTACAAGGTGGCATCATGGTATGCTCTGTGTTGCAATAGAGGAAAACAGAGCCCTCAGCTATGAAAAGAAAACCTTTCTTTTCATAGCTTTTTGTAAATTTTCCATTGGTGACATTCTCAGCTGGTAGAGCGTGTACCACGTATTAAGACTTACCGCAGCAGCCCGGCTTCACTTTTAGACCGAGACCTTTGCTGCACATTATCCCCTCTCTTTCCCCTGCTTTTCCTGTCTCTCTCCACTGTCACTATCTACTAAAGCCAAAAATAAATGAATTAATTAATTAATTAAAATCTCCACAGTCTCCCATATTATCTATGTAAGCCACTGGATTCTTTTTAGTTTTGTTTTCACAGCGCCATGACTCTGAAACAGCCAGAATAACAATGTGATTTATTTTTTTTACAACTTAAAAAATACACACAAATGGAATAGACCTTTACAGTCTGTTTTGTAGGTTGTTTTTGATAATTAAACATATCGTTATGTCTTTGGACGCTGCATCCCCTAAAGTAGCCTTGGCCATCCCCTATAATCAAGTCTTAGAATCGCCTCTGCTGCCACGTCTTCTAATTGAGGGCTTTGACAGAGCAGTTGTGTATGGATGAGGTGCTGTGGTCAAGTCCTTGCTTCCAGTGAGCCTGAGTGCAATAATTTCGCCTAATCAAAGTATGTGCAGACTGCAAGTTATTAAATTATTTAAGTTCTTGTTCTATTCAGTTTGTATTCTATAACTTTGGAGCCAAGGTGAAAGTGAAAAGGTAAATAAAAATGAATTTCCACAGACTTTATTTGCTTTTATTTATTTTTTTGTTGATTTGTGAGTCTGTATTTGTCAGATTCCTGATTTCACTTGGAACGCAGATGAACACTGCTGATCAGAATATCTTTAAAGCCTTGTTAGTGCTTTACTGCTGTGACCTTTAGGAAAATGTCAAGATTATCCATAAAAGCAATCACAGCTGAACACACCAGTGTGGAGGATGGGCTATATCTCTCCCGTGTTGAAGAAGGTAAATAAAAATAACCGTGCATTACAGTCCCGTCAGTACCTCAGTCCAGCCTTTGTATTTGTATTCCATGAGATTTACTGCTTATATTATTGGAAATTTATGAATCCTGTATCAAAATATCCTCCACTCACAACATACTCACAACATATTACTTCACCTGATTCAACCAGTCGAACACCTCTGAGTGGACATTATCAATCATAATCACCTCCACACAGTATGAGTTAATAAGTCCCTGCTGTCCCTTCTAGCAGGTCAGCAGGTTGTTATCGTATCTCCCTATCGTCAATCTGCCTCAACCAGGCAAGTTAGACCCCTGGAGCCAGACGTTCTGTGACGTAGTATAAAGACAGATGAATGCGGTCAAGTCAGCAGGTGGTTGGGGTGGTGGATGGGTCAATCATCCAGACCTTCACTCCAGAGACTTGAGATTGACTCTCGGGTCAAGCAAGAGCCATGTTAATTCCATGTTATCAGCTTAATGTTGAATTCCATGTTCCATGTTAATTCAACATTAAGCTGTTATCAGCCAGCCATCTTTAGCTGACGGATGCACGCCAGCGATGTTAACAAACGTTACATTAAGTTTCCTAACCATAACCATGTCATTTCCCTAACCTTAACCAAGTAGCTAATGAAAGCTTATGTTTGATTGGTTAAGACAGACTGACGATAGGAGTAGATTATAACAGCCTCCTGACCCACTAGAAGATACAGTAGAGATGTATTAACCCAGACTCTGTGAGGGTGATTACAACTGATAATGTCCATGCAGTGGTGTGGTAACAGTTGAATCAGATGAATATTTTTAGGTTTGAGAAAAATGAAATAATAGAATCATAAAATAAAATACAGACAAAAGATAAATCTAAATCACTGTAGACACAAAATATGGCTTGGTGCTAAAACTGTGTTTTCTTGGTACTTACTGACACACCTCAGCACGGTTGATTAAAGAAAAATGCATGCCACCTTTGTGTAATTTATTTGTTTCTGCTTTACTAGTTATTGGCAAAGCAACAAAATCACGCAGGCATTTTATGTGCAAGGCTACTGGACACATTCCAGACACAAGCCAACTTAATAAAAGAAGGAAAAGAGAACATTTTGTGCACTGACAGGGTCTGACTTCATTGAGGTGAACCTGATGCTGGGTAGTCTCTGGTGAACAAGCGATATAGATGTGTGTCTAAGCATTCTTGTTTTCCTTGAGATATAAAGCCCAATGCTGAGGGGATATACAGTATGACCATACTTTAAGTGCTAGGTGTCAGCTGGTACTGCAGATAACACGAGAAGCACATTTGAGCATTTTCACATCACTGACATGAACCCACTGGAGATTTTGTCTTTCATCATGAGTTGTTGTCTCCGACAGTGGCCAAGTAAGGTGAAAGAAAAAAAAAAAAGCCAGGTCCCTTGATGAAAACCTTTTTCTTTGGAGAAAGGAATTAGCTAAATTCAAATTCCTTTCATATGTGCTATATAAAGAGAATATAAAATGCAGCTGCAATGTAACGTCTCAATGCCCTTAATCAGGGCCAAAGGCATTAATTTCCAGTTCTGTACATAGCACAATACAGTTCAACCCACACTTGGTCACAGAGACTCAAACTGGCATTCTGTCTGCATTAGATAATGACCTTGCCACCCACCTACCATTACCACCAACACAAATTTCCAACACCCCAAACAACAAAGTATAAGAAAATTGTCTAAGTGGCTAAGTTCACAAAGTATTCGCAAAGCCCTGTCTGTGGAAACTGTCAAGTGTTTTCCCATCCCCTCCGTCCTTTTACTCACTTGGTTGAGCTTGATTGATACTACAGCACCCCATTCCTTCTTAATCCTATGCATTTTTAAAGAACTAGTGGGACGCTTGCTGGGAACTCATTTCCAATGACTTTAACCATATTGTAATAAGGTGGAGATAGTGCTGGCGTGGCGCTTTGTATTGATTTGAGGGAAGGCTCCCTGAATTGTGATTCATTACAAAACCCAGCAAAGCAAAATAGAGAACTATAACACTCTCTTGTGCTGGGGAGTTTGTGTGAGTGTGTGATATGTACGTACACTGTGTACACAATCTGCGTGCTGCCGCCTTGCACAGCTTTAAATGTTATTAAAACTGCATCACGTGCACAGAGATTGTTCTTGGAAAATGTTAGGATTTCATGCAAAGACATCACATTACATACTTTAGGTTAGTGTGATGCAGTTGCTCCTTTGCCATTATCAACTGCATATTTCAGTGCACAATAACCCAGAGAGAGGAGAGGAGTGTTTGGGGGCTATGCTGAATATTTTAACACCTCTGCATATTGTTCTTGCACTGAAATTGTGTTCATCTTAAAATGCCTGTAGCAGCTTCATCCCTCAAATTGCTCCTCCTGTTGAGAAGGGAGGGTTTCATGGCAATCATTGAATTATTAAAAAACCATGTCAGAGGGGATGTCATAAATATACACACTTTTCTTTCACATGCAAAAACACAAGAAGACAGCACAGTTAGGCTGGGGAACTAATCACTTATAAAGTCTCCAACATAACAACTTTGATTGTTATCCAGACAACCCAGACTGTCAGCATCTCAGAATAATGTTTGTTTTTTGTCCACAGCGCTTAGCACCGCAAAATCTGATTACAGGCTAAAAGCATCAAAACAGTGGAGGCCGAAACACTTTCAGCAGTAACACTTCAATGTCACCATTATTAATGTGACTCTATTATACAGCTCTGTCTTTCATTTGGTCACCGGCAAGAATATGCATACATTACACTGCAGTAAATACTGATGCAGATCACACAGTGACCTGAGAACAGACAGCAGCCAGTTCCCCATGGCACTAACCTGCATAATGTTAGTCACACCTCATATGTTCAGTTGTGGACAAGACGATGCAACTGAAAAAGGGTCAAATCACAAATCATTTTTATCAGCATGACTTTTCAAAGCACCTGAGGATCTTTAAGATACCAACACACGATTGGACTGGTTATCTAAGAGAGAAACATCTTGTTCTCTCTCTCTCTCTCTCTCTCTCTCTCTCTCTCTCTTGCTCTGTTTTATTGGCAAGAATGTTTGAATGTTTGAAAATGATATACGGGATCAAATCATTAGAGACAACTGAGTATAGATAAAGCAAAGTCACAAGAAAAGAAATGCGATGACAATATTGAGACATCAATAAGGCAATAAGTGTTTTTTGTGTAAACAGTACAGAGACACTTAACATATGTGTATGAGAATAGTGTGGTGTACATGCACGTGCATGTGCATGTATGTGTGTGTATTGGTAGCTCACTGTCTCTCAAGGTATGGCAGGCATCTTTCTCTCTCTGCCTCTGTGTGTGTGTGTGTGTGAATGAGAGAGAGAGAGAGAGAGAGAGGTTTATCATAAGACCTACACCTGATGGAGAAAATCAAAACAAACAAACAAACAAAAACTGAAGCAGAACAACAAAGCTTTTCTGGGGGTCCCTCTGTCTTCATTTCCATGACAGCGGTGTCTGGGTGTGTGACAGGCACAGATGAAAAGTGTATCTGGGCAAGCTTTCTAATGAGAGCAGGGAGTGGCCGCTCGCGCTTTAATCTTAGACACACAGCAAGGGGAACATAAGAAATTGGCAGTCCTGATATAAAGTAATGGCAGACTGTAAAGAAGTGACATAAAGTGATATTAATGGGTTCGTTGGTACTGCGGGGTCAAGAGGTGTGTGAAGTATGGAAATGATAGTGAGGAAGGAGGGAGGGCATTCTGTTGAGAAATAACTTTTTGTGGCAGGGCCAGATTACCACAACGGCAGGGCCATGCACATAGCAGCCATCACAAGGAATTGCCCTTTTATTTTATCAAGACCTTTTGGTTTCAATAGAAAAAAAATGTTTGCATGTTCATTATTAATGAAATGTTAAGGAAAAAGCACAGCACTATTAGAGCATACACCGCATTGACTTTATGTGTTGATAGAAAATAGTGAAATGCTAAATAAATGCATGCAAATACTGTACTGTAAACAAACATTTTTTTGAATCTACCTCTCTCTCTCTCTCTCTCTCTCTCTCCTTTCATAATAGTGCTTTGCATTCAGCTTTCCTGACATTTCCTCTCCCCTCCCATCCTCCTCCTGCACGTCTGTTCTGTTCTGTTTCTCCCTTTCGCTTTCTCTCCCCATATTTGTGCATGGCCGCAGACAGCATCATGTCACTTGTGCATAACACACAGTTGTTGGGGTGTCTGCATGTGGTCACAGCCTTTTTTCGTGTGCGCATGTCTTTATGTGGTTCTTTGTGGCGTTTCCTTATGTCAGCATCATTAGGGGCCACTTGACAGAAACTCAGACTACACAAATCTTGTTTTTGGCATCACTGTGAAATGACAGCGACCCGCGCTTTAGATAATTCTGTGTTCTTGCATCATTACTGCTTTGTTTACAGACCCAAGACCTCTTCTATTCTCAGACCTCCCATGTGTACAGTGTTTTTACCCTGCTTTATCCGAGTACGGCACTTCAAAATAGATTTAGCTAAAACACTTACTGATTGTGCAACAACTGATTTACACGTTATAATAAACACTCACACCACATTTATCCAAAGAATGTGGCCATATTTCCACGCCTGGTGTCTTAGTTGGTGTGTTCAGGCTAGCATTTAGGCTCATTGTGTTTGTTCAGAGCCGTTGAATGGGACATTTTCTAGCCACACTTTGCATTTTGAAAGCATACAAAGTTGCACTTGAATGAGGATTTATGCTGATGTCTTTGGACAAGCGAGCTTCAGCCTCATTTGTCTGTGAGAGCGGTTGTGGGAATTTCACAGCAGGGAAGCCATGTGAAGCAGGAACAAGCTCTGGTGATGGTCTCCCATGCTGCCTACGACATGTTCATTTGAATATAATTACTTTCACTATCCACATGTGAGGAATAGGTATTTGTCACTATGACACTTGATTAATATGTCAGGTTTTTTTCATGGTGTTGCTAAGCATTACTTTCCTGGCCTTGTTTCAGCAATATCCTTCCCATTAATATTCACTGGACAAGTCGCTTAACACTGGTTCCACAGCTTTTCCCTGTGGGAGGCCACAAGTCAATACAAGGGCTATGCATGGCAATAACTCCTCTGTCCTTTACGTTGGGGATAAAACAAACACTGCTGTGTGATACACGGGTTTGTTATGGCTGCTGTCATGCTCAAGGACATTCAGAGAGATCTCTGGGACTCCTATATGTAAAAATGTCAGTTCTACTCAATATTTGTACCTACATCTAAAAAAAACCTCTCATAATAAAATTCATTCTTTTATACCTGGCAATTATTTAAAAGATTGGTCACGAAGACAGTTCCTTGTTTAATGTCTAACATCTTTAAATACATGATTTACATTGTTTGTTGTTGTTTTTTGGTTGTTTGTTTAATGGGGACAACTGGGTAAACATTAAAATAACATGATATGTTTTCAGTGTCCTGTACACGTCTGGTATGCACTGGTGTCTCTTTGGGATCTGTCTGACTTCAGGCTTTTTTTGTTTAATAAAAAATATAAGAAATATCAACATTTTACACATTTGTTCTAGTTGTTTTTGGATGACACTGAGGAACTATAACATGCCATTTAGTATTTTACTACTACTACTACTACTACTAACAACAACAATAATAATGATAATAATAAATTGCTGGTTTAAATTGCTGGGGTCAGCTGATGGGAAAAAAAAGCTAGTAAATGTGAAGGTAACGGGAGGGTAACAACATATGAGGAGTTTTTGGTGCTCAAACCAGTAGGACGTGTCAAATCTTGAAACTGTGGAATACTACTAACCTACACAGATAATCCTATCTGTTCAGGCAGAAAATGACATATGCAGTGAACAGAGCAGTGTTCCAACCCCTGATAAAAACCTTGGCATTACACTAAGCAACATTGAGACCATGGCTATCTGTGTGAATGAGGCAGACAATGGTGTCTGGGAAGGATTTAGGTGCCATCATCAAGCCTGCTCTTCCATCCCTGTCAAATCTACCCTATGAGAAAATAATGATGGATATGGTAAGTGACTCAGTATTCTGTCTTTTGTTCTTCCCTCCCTTGAATAAGGGCCTGGCACTGCTGGAAAAGTTCTCGGAATAAATATTGCTATCTTTCCAAAGAGTAATTTATGCATTAAGATCATTTTGAGCAAGCAGTATTTGAATCTTTGCCAGCACTCATTTTGCTGCCCTCACTTTAGAAGTTTGATTTAGAGCCCTCGGTGAAGTTGGAGTTCAAATTCTCAGCAATTCCAGTGTTCATCAAGCCAAAATTCTCCTGATGGATACTGCATGAAGCCCTGTGTGTGTGCAATTAATACAGTGGCACAGGATGCCGGACTCCTCAGAACTATTTCTCTTGATCTAAGAGTACTGACTGTACATATGGGAAATCTGATGGATGGACAGCATGTAAAAAAGTCTGATTAAATGAAGTAAATCACTAAATGAGAGGCCATAAGCGTGTGTTTATTTATTTATGTATAGTTTCATCAGAGATATTTACAAGTTACTATAAAATAGATGAAAAAACAGCAACATAATTGAAATAGGCATCCCAATTTGACTTGTTTATTTGTCAGATGATATGTTATTCATCACCAAGGCATGTTATCTCTATGGTATTTATAGGATACCATTTTAAAACACTATTTAAAACCTTGGAATGTCAGTTTATATTGTATTTCTGGTGCCATTTTGTTGTTTGATGTTGTATTTTTATTATTCCATGGGTAATTAGCCAATTAAAAGTTAATCCATTGGTGTCACTGGGAGATATTCTCAACATAGCTACAGGGGTGTCAAAGGAAAAAACTAAAATTAACAATCTGCAACACAAGTGTTAACTGTCAGGTCTCAGTCTCATCTCATAAAAATATATCAGTACGCCCTCCTTTTCAGATCTGCTGACTGACTTTCTTTCTTCCATTAGCCTCCATTATATGTGCTTCCTTCAATGGCCAGCTTCATCAGCTAGGAAGTGTTTCCACAACAGACTGCGGCACATTAGAGATCCAATAATAAAATGCCGCCCCTTAAAGGTTATTACCATGGTGAAGTCAGGCATGGGCAGGTCAATATTCAATCCATCCATTTTCTATACCTGTTTATTACTATTAAGGATTACTAACCCTGTCTCAGCATGCTCTGGGTGGAGGATCAGACACCCTGCAGTAACAGACTGCATAACTGTACACTTTTTAACCGTTTATTTAATTATCTAACTGTGCAATAATTTTATAGGACTTTCAGTACTTTCAGTGTAGTTCAGTACCCTGGTTTATATATGGTGCATGTAGGTATTTTTTTTACATATTCCCCATTTCTTATTTCTGTATATTGTTGTAATATTATTGTAGGATTAATACACATATTTATATATTTCTTATTTTCCTTTTCTATGTCATTATAATTTCATTTATGCTTATACATATTTTTCTCTCAAGAATTTGAGCAGCTGCAACTGATCCAACTTCCCCACGGGCGTCAATAAAGTATTTCTGATTCTGATTGTGATTCTGAAGGTAGAGCAACACTCTGGGGAGGATGCAACTGCAGATTGGTTAATGACTTCATCAAATCTGACCATCACCTGCATGGCAACCCAAGATGTAGCTGCTAGCCAGCACTGGCTCCAAGCAATACACTTGCGATTGTCCCCGTGTGATTATAAGAGTTATTACAATGTTTGATCCCAGTGATCTACTGCTAACAACGCGGCCAAGGGCCAGAACTTAAACCTAATTTAATGGCATAATGTAACTGGTTCCTCCTGAGATATGGAGGAATGTTAGACAAGGCTGTAATTCCACTGAGAAGGAAAAGAACCTGAGGAAATCTTGAGACAATGAGCATCCTGGGTTCAAGTAATCCCCTCCTCTTCCCTTTCTTCCTTTCAAGAACGAGTCCATGAGCTCACTCTCCATTCACCACACATTAAAGTGACTCTCAAGTCTTCTGACTAAGGAAAGGGAAAGAAAATAGATCCTTTTGCCTTCATTAATCTGCTGACTGGCCTCTCCTTCTTGCCCCAGCTCAAAGCAGACAGAGCATAGGGCGATTTAATGTGAAGTTAAGTGATGCTGAGGCTGCAGTGGCAATCAGTGTAGAGCACTGATGTCTGCAGAGGCAGCATAGGCTGAGCGCTAAAGAGGAGCCATTAGCCCCTTTTTAATGAAGCACATCTCATAATGATATCTATTCTTTTCTCTTTACCTCCATAAGAAGAAAGGAACAGGCTTCTTGGGTCATAAAGTTGACATTCTCCAGTGTCAATAGCTGCTTGGGGACAGTTCATCCGATGCACAGCAAACCCACGGAGGAGCTTGCTGATGCTTATAGAACCAGATGCCCCAAGCCCTGCTTTCATTCACACAATGGGAGCTCAAATACAGCATGCAAAACAAACTGATGATAATGTTTCATACCCTGCCACACACTGAAAAGTAGCAGGTTGACAGGGCTATCTCATCTAGCCACACCCAGTTTCATATATAAGCTACATTTTGCAAATGACTTATTAGAACTTGAATATTTTTCCATGAAGCTGTGGTAAATCAAGAAGGCATGGAGGGTGAAAGGATAGCTTTTCCCTTATGCAGGATCAGTAAGTTATTTCCATAGAAACTGTGTCAAACAGCTAAACTGTGAGCTGTAAGCATGATGTAAACCTCTGTGAAGCACAGGTGTGGCCACATAAGCAGTGCAGTCTGCATGCTCAAACTAATGAGCCAGATCCTCTCTAATGGCAAAGATCAACGGGTTACACACATTTGTTGCCATTATTGGTTTTTCAAGTTCAAATTCAAAAACAATACAGTGTTGTGGCAGGTCCATGGAATCTTTTTAGCTCTCGGTGCACCTTCCGCCAGCGATAATGGATTGTAAAAATTTATAATGCATTAGCTGTGTTTCCAACTATTTTAAATCAATCCAGTAAGTCTTTAAAATGATATGTTCACAGGGACCAATTAAGAAGACGCACTAAACCTGAATCTTTCACTGAACTGTCTGAGTTTATCTGAGCAACTTTCCTTTCTAATATTATCCTTTGGAATATTTTTAAAAGCTCAGATTATCCTCAACATTAGAAAACCTATTAGGCTGGACATAATTTACCAGATTTATCAGATTCCTGAAGAAAAGATGCTGAGAAAAGGAGGAGAATTGTAAACTCAAACACTTGAATGTATGAGGATTCAAAACAATATGGGGCAGGGCTATTCAGTTGGGCCAGACTTTGAAACCAGGAAATGCGGATGAGCCAGACATTTTCAGCAGTCTATTTAAAACCTTTTTTTTTTTTAGCTTTTGTTAATGACATTTCTTTTAAAAATGCAAAAGAATGTAGTAAAAACTGCAGTGGTTATTGTTTCACTTTTGTCACATATCTGACCCAGATGCATCACAAAGTGCAGAGACAAAATAAAAGAGCTATCAATGCACAAAAATCATAAATGGCAATAACAGTGGCCAGTGACACACTCTGTCTCTGTCTTCCAAGTTGCTGGGCCACTTGGAAGGTGCAGTTGAATAGGCGGGATATGGGGTATTTTTGTAAGACCTACAAGAAAGTCTCAAAAATGGAAAATCAAACCAAATGCCTCCAGAACCAATGGCTCCTTATCATAAGAGGCACTTTAGAGGCAAAGCATTTTCATGTAATGAGAGCGACTGCACTAACCTTTAAAAAGAGTATAATGATAGATTATGCAAAGGAACCCATTTTTTATGTGTGGTACTTACCTACTTGCTGGTTGAGGGATGTTTCTCATACTTGTAGACAATGCCTTATTTCTTAACTCACTCTGAAATGGATTCATTGTATTGCTCAGCTGCTGAATACCCACTTCTATGACAGTAAATGCATAGATGTGCCCTATTATTTGTGTAATGCCTTATGCAACATCAAGCAAGCAGTATTTAGACGCCCGACTCAAAATTTTGTGAGAGTGTATTGCAGAGTGGCGCACATGCCGGCAAGCTGCTCCAGTAGAGGCTTTAACTGTCATAGCTAAAGACAGTGTGGCTGAATAGGTCTGTGTGTGTGTGTGTGTGTGTGTGTGTGTGTGTGCGCAGTGTGAGAAAGAAGCAGTACTTGTGTTGTTAAATGGCTAGAACTCGCTCTCCACATCCAGGCAGAGGAAACTGAACTGCTGTCCTCAGAGTTGAGCAGATATCAACTTCTCAGCTTGGTTTCTGGCCTACTAGCTCCCCCTGCTGCCTGTTAGAAAACGAGTGTCAGACAAAGAAGATGTCACTATCAAGTACAGCCTTTTCATTCAGCATCTCCACACCTCTGAACATGATTCAGGTTATTACCAAGTGATATAAAACACATTAGGCAAAAAACCACAGCCCAGTGGCATGTAAACACAACAGGTGATTTCTCAGACATGCTTTGGAGAATAGGAGACATTTTTCTGGTCATGTTGTGATATGTCATTATCATTGCTAGGAGACATTATGCATTCAGTGACATGGAATATTCATCAAAAAGTTCAGAAAGAGGATCCCTGAGCTCACTAGTCATTAAAATCTGCATGAAAAATAAATGACCCTGGGTTGATTTGTCGATTTTTAGTGTCTCACTTAGAAGTATCAAAATGTTTGATAATAATCTACATTGTCAGTCAAAGATACAACAGGAATATAGATTATCTCCAACATGGCACATCCTGTCATATGAGAGTCATCATTAAAATCATGGTGATTAAAAATTCAGCAAGGTGTCGAATATATGTTCCTTCAGAGGTTAACATGCTTGATTTGTTTATCAGTCCTCTGCACACTACAGGCAATCAAACAAAGACTGCTATGGGCATTGGTTAGGTCTTTTTCAGTCTCCTGATGATGCTACAAGCCTAGAACTGATTGCAGTTGAAGCTAAAGCTACAACGGTAGATGGTGACTGAGATCCTTCATCACACACAAGAAGCACTGTGAATTTAAAATCTATTATCTCTCCTATCAAGCACCGAGAGTTCCCGTCACGTTGTGTTATCCTGCAGGCTGCGTGGCCTACGAAAATTCAGTGAGCACCGATGAGAGAGAGAAAAGGCTGAATCTGAATGTCTCCCTCTAAACTGGAATTATCAGCTCCCTCTTTAATCTTCGAGGTATGAAACATCTGAATTCCATAAGAGCCGCCTACTACAGTAGATTGTACTTTACCCGCCCACTGGAATGCCAGCCCTCTGCATAACATATTTGCTCACACGGCAATGCGCTGTGCACACAGTATAAGACATTGTTTAGTGTGTGGGAGCCCATTTTGGCGGTGTTTGACAGTTAGGCTTTTGTTTCTGTGAGCTTTATGTTTGTTAGCGTAAGCCAAGGCAAAGCTGCTCGGAAACAACAGCGGACCAAGAGGAGGATGTTACCCATGAAGGAAAACGTGCGATGGAAGATTTTAATGGTTTACACTGGTGAGGAAAGATGGCAAATTCAACTACCGCTGCCATATCTGGTTTATTTGATCTTATTCCACATTTACAAAAGGAGGTCTTACTTAACCTGTTATTGATTCATGTAAAGCATGAGGACAGGTGTCGAGACGAGAGCTAAAAATAAAGCAGCATCATTCAACAATAATGGGAGAAAGTGTAATTCCATAGAAGTAGACATATTTGTGTCCATGCTCACAAGTAGTGGATAAACATCAGTTTGAGTCATTGTCATCCAATAAAGTGGTAGCATTACCTCTGAACATCCACAGTCATGCCTTTGCACTAGACCCATCTGTAATAAGCTGTGATAGCTGGTTTAGACCCTCAGTAGTCCCAGGGCAAAACAGGCTTAATCTGTTTTTTTGGGGCCATAATAAAATGTGCTGTTCATAAAGCCCATAACAATATTAGGAGGAGGGAAACTTGATATTGGGTGGGTAGACAGAGGGGTTGTGGGGGGGAGCGCCATGGCAACAGTGCCCAGGACTCTGAGTCTGATGTTTGTAAGGAATTTGCAACAGATTCTTTGGGCTTGAGGGTGGATGGCAATGTGGAGGGGGATGTTGAGTGGCTTCTGCACAATGCAAATCCCTGTGGAAATAAAATTTGAATTCCTCTTTTGGCTTTACCACACATTATCCAACTGTGGAGAGTCAGTAGTATCTCACTGCACACAGAAAACCAGCACATGTGAGATTAAGGTGGCTCTGTCAAATCTGGACAAAATCCAGTTATTGACATTGCTTCATATCTACGATTTTACTAAAGTGACAAGCTGCTCTCCAGAACAACCCGCCAATGCCAACAATAGCCCTGAGAGCAGTGACCAAGTCTTTATTTTTTCCTCTGCTTTTCGCCTCTTAGTTCCTCGCTTGTGCACATCGTCACCACCACAGGCCAGCAATGTGCCCTGTCCTGCTCTCCACACTGAGGAAATGAATGTTTGTCTCCAAGTATGAGACCATTGTGGAAAGTCTAAAATAAATAGTCCCTGTGGCATGAGCAGCTTTAGTAAGAGAAATTCAGTCGGTTGTCCTTGCTGCTTAAAGGGTAATAATGAAAGGAGATTCTTGCCTTAGATTCTATATCATTGTCCCATTTGCTGCAGTAGAGAGCAACGGCACCTGATAGACATATCAGCTTTTACTTCCTCGGTCACCCCTGAGTTTTTTTCCCATTTGTGATATTTTGCAACACACAGCAATTCTAAACTGTTTTGATAGTTTCCTTACAGAGCTTAACTTCTGTGCAAGGTCACGTCTCCTCAAAAGATAAATCATCAGTGGGAAACAGAGTATCCATAAAGTGGCAAGGGCAAGATAGAGAGCACTGCTCAGTTTTGGTTGGTTCAAGACTTGTTTCTGGAGTTTCTTGTGGGCATTTACACAGCTAAGACACATTCTGCGGTTATGTAAGCTTGCCTCACACTTCATGTTGTCTTGGCAACTTGCCCAGAAACAACAATGCATCACAGTGTAGTAGGGGAAAGATAATTCTACCACATAGTCAGCCTTATCGTGCTCCATAAGATGCCTCTCTGACAGTAAACGCCTTTAATGATTTACAACATTATATTTTTGTGTCACTGCTCACAAAGAATGGGTGGTGCAGAGAGGAGACAGGCACATCACAAATGGAGAAGAAGAGGATCTGCTCTATAATAAGTCTATGTGTACACGCATAAAAACATGTCCAAGTATGGGGATATATACAAACTCAAAACACATATGCACTCATGTACATGTTTGTTTAACTGCGCACACATGCAAGCACACAATCTGTCTCTCTCTCTCTCTCTCTCACACACACACACACACATAATCTGATAAATATGTATTCAGCATGAACCAACACAGTCTCAGTGACATGACCTTTAATTTTACCCGTATTCACAACAGGACCACAAGCACCTATTCAGAAATCTCAGAGCAGAAAGTTACTGTCGGCACAGCAGCGCCGATCTATTGTACTATGTGTTAATGCCGCTCCCCCTCCACAGACTCTCCACAGCACCCACCTGAGTATCATCCACGAAAGGAAATCAAGTGTCATCATCTGCATCTTGCTATGGCACTGTTCCTCTGGGTCCTCTGCTCTCTGCCTGTCGCTGTGGAGAAATACCACAGCTCAAGTACGCATTACCTGTTTGGTTGGTGATATATTGGTCCGTGGAGTCCTAGATATCAGGATTGAGCCACATTAGCATTTTAATTTTATATTCTGCACCCCAGCTTCCACATTCTTTAACTACTTTGTGCTTGTTTAATGGTCCTTGGTGAAATGAATACACGAGTTTATAATAAACAGAGGACTTCATTATGCAAATGCAGACACAAGCTAGACCCCAGACTTATAAAAAAAATATATATCTAAAGGGAATTTTGCTGATACATGATCTGAGGAGCTATAGCATTCCACATGAAACAAGGCTCTGCTGAGGAGGAATGTCACTGTTATTGCGTTACCTGCAGCAGGAGATTCTGCACAACCACATGATAGGATACAGATGCTGCACAGCCCGGCATTTTTTTTTTCATTTGCAGGTAGTTATAGACATGCAAATATCTCTTATGTGCTTATACAGTACTTTCATTACTTACTGTAGCGTTGGGTTTAAATATGTATGACTGTGTGTGTGCATGTGTGTACATCACCCTCATACAGTATTTGAATTCTAAATGAACTAATACCTTCAATAATTTAGCACTATTGTTCACTTGAATATCATTCTTTGATGGAGTCCCCTTTAAAATGTGAATATGGTAGCACTATATGGAAAGTAGAGTGAGGATAAAACCAATGTTTTATAGGAAACAAACCTGAATGATCTATTTAGAGGAGTGAAGGTAAAGATAGTGCCGGTGGAGGTGGCAGGTTTTAAAAGATATCATGAGGGATTTGTCTTAGCAAAAACCATCTGGAGGGTAAAATGATCCCTGTTATACCCTACATCTGTTGTCTGGCAAGGGCTTTAAGAAACTACAAAGGCAAATTCGCTTTGCATTATATTTTTTAGATTCTTTTGAAGCCTTTGTTCCTAAGCCTAAATATAATCAAATGTTTTTGCAAGACATGCCACTCATAGTAAAAACAAAACAAAAAACAGCATGAGTTTACCTACATGACTACACTGCAATGTTTCATGATAATTTTTCCACTAGGGATACTTCATCCAAGCAAAAGGTGTTCTTTAAAAATGATAAAGGTTGCCTTGATTGAGCTTTTTTTTGTGTGTGTGTGTCATACAACAGATTTCAAGAGACAGAGGGTTGTGCAAAATGTTATTTCATGAGCTCACCCAGGCTACTGTGACCTGTGGAATGGGTGGCATTTATCCTTAGGCTTTTGAGGAGGATGGTGTCATCCACCCCTTTACTCGTGAAAGACACATTTCACAGCCCTTTATCTCCTCCCAAGCGCCACTATGGTGAAGCCAGCACAAGCAAGATAAATGTTTTTGCCAAAGCAGAAAAGTTGCTGAATGATGGAAGAAAAAATGTTAATGTTAATGTCCTATTGTTTAAAGTTCTTCTCCAAAAGTAAATTACAGCCAAAAAACATGGGCTCTGATTCGGCACTGCAGCCTGATCAATTTGTCATAATGAGAGCTTTCTGAAAGGATTAATTTCTTAACAGAGCTGAGAGCAAGGTTAGAGGAATATGAATTATCCCTTGGTCTGGAAGCTAGGCGGAATGGAGACTGTGCACGACCTTTTCTCTCCTCTTGACTATTGAAAAGAAAAGTCTATCCACGTATTTGACTAATAGTTCACAGTGCACTGAAGAAGTTTTATAGTTTCTACTTGTAGTTTCAAGCAGTGAAAAAAAAGCTGTAATGTCTAAGCACTTGAGCCAAAGCCCAGATTGTTGGTGAAAGAAAATATTGCTCTGTAGAAACGTACCTCACCACTCATATTAGCACCTAAAAATCGGAGGTGTGGGAAATACATTCTGAAGTATTAGATGACCCTAAAAACAGTAGCACAAGTGTATTCATTAAAAAAGCAGCAAATGAGATGAGCCCTTAGTGACACTGCAATAACCAAAAATCAAAGTGTGAGGAAAGGCTAGCCATGACTTCAGCTGCTCTGCCTCTAAACGTAATAATGCTCTGCAAAGGTTACATTTGTTTTGGCTTTTAATCTGTTAAATGTCACATACAACATTTTTTTAGCTTTTCTCAAAGCATGCACTGCCATTATAGCTAAAAGAATGCCTAACTATCTAAGGGGAATGTGAGAAATGGTATTATGAGAGATAACACCTGTTGGTGTATTGCCCTTAAGACTGTTACGTGTTTTTAATCTGTTGAGTCACTGTGGTGTGGGAGACTACTGAAACTCTAGGTTGATAAGAGATTTGCCGTGGAAAGTAGAAAGTATACTGCAGCTCCTGTTTGATTTTTGAACCCCAATAAAGTCTGTGCACATCCAGATCCCATCTACATTAGCGCTAAATATGGTTTTGGCTTCTCATTTTAGTGCGTAACCCAGTCAAGTTCACACACGGCACGAGCAACAACAAGTTCTGCTCAAAACAGGAAGCAAGAATCTAAACTGACTCCACTTACTGAGCAAATGAGCCTGAATGTGTGTATGTGTGTGTGAGGATGTGGATGGGAACGAGACTTGACAACCTCTAGTTGATGTGCAGTGATAAAACTGAAAATACAGCAAAAAGTCCAGTTACTCATTCATAGATGCATGCTGTCAATCTTCCTAATGAGGTGTGTGTGTGTGTGTGTGTGGACACTGAACATGTGGCACTCCGCTTATAGAAATACCTTAATTTGTCAAGCCCTGAAATGCTAATGAGACCTGCCATGTAGTGTGCCATGTAACCAATGCCATTCAGTTGTGATATTCAGTAACAATAACAGTAAGAACAAGAAAACTTCATAACAAGAAACTTCATTCATATCACATAACAGCTATTAATCCCTTGAAGGAAAGCTTGATCTTTTCACTTTCCCTCAAATCCACAGCTAGGTCAGGGAGAGAGGTCAGCCACGGGACGGCCTCCCTGGAGCTGTGCGGTTTCAGCATCTCGTTCACAGGCGCGTCAGCAGGACAGATGCTCGCTGTCACGGAGGCATGAACCAGGTCTCCTCGCTCAAATTCCAGTTTCCTCTGTCTGAAAGACGGCCTCCCTAACCACCATGACACTTCATGCATGAAGGATTAGCCTTGGACGGGTTTGTTTTTTGTGCCTGTATCTCCCAAGCATCTCTGAACAAGGTGTTACTAGTGCTTGAGGGTTCTCAGGAATAGATAGATTTATAGATACATAGATAGATTAATAGATAGATATATATTCTGCTTTTCTTTTAACGTCCTTCACATGTGCCCTTATTTTGGTCTACCCATTCTACCTCAAACTTTCCATTCCCTTGATGTTTTACCCTATTCCCTTCCCTCCTAAGCACACTGCCACGTACTTCACCATCCCATTCTTTGCTGCACATTAACCACTCTGTAAGTCTCCCACTCCTTCGTTTCTCACCAATCAAGCTAAAATTGCTTTGCTTACTTTCTGTAATAAGTAGTGCTTCAGTGATTTGTCTCCAGCCTGCCACCTGTCTCCACTCCTGGTGGATATTAAAAAAAATAAACTAAACCTTTGCTGCCTGTAATCTGAAGCATTTGTCAGCATTTGATAGCATTTTAAATTGATATACCAGCTGGCTTTTCAAGAAAAAAAACCCTGTAACTTGGAGATGCATGGTGGAGCTCTGATAAGATGTCAGAGCTGAAATGGCCACATCAGTTCAAGGAAACTGCACTCAGATTTAGTCATCAAAGCATTACCAGGTAACATAAAGGAAGTGGAGCAGCCTTGAGATTGGACTTGCAGACAGAAATGTCCTCATTTTAACAATCTTGTCACTCACACAGGTCACTGTTGCCAAGTTTGCTGAGCTGCATTATTTGGCTGAGACAGACTCAGTAAGTCGGTCACAATGTGTCCCATATGTTTCTAAGCTAGCAAGTTTCCATTGTCCTCCTTCCTCAATTCATTTGGAGAGAATTATACCAGGCCACCCTACTTGGACCAAAACCACTTCCTCCCCCGATCCCCTCCCCGCCAGT
>OMLB01017820.1:37443-49539 GCA_900302555.1 Myripristis jacobus
CCCCCCCCCACCCCCCTCCCCGCCAGTCCACAGACACAGCATGAGAATAAGATAGTAGGAACAATACATTGGATTTTTAGCCCTCTCAAGCACTTGAATTTTAAAAATGCCATATGCAGTGCAGTATGGTGCAATTCAACATTATAGTGTTGCAGTGATAGCACCTGACTAGGAAACAGAGTGACACAATGTCATCTGGCTCGCATTTTGAAGCCCAGACTTATTCACTCTCTGCAGCAAAGAGGTTTCTCTGGAAAATAACAACCAGGGTGGCCAGCCTAAACAAGAAAAAACAAAGCAAAACAAAACCAAAAAAAAAAATCGTGTGAGCTAGTCTATCTCAAAGAAACCAGTGACATCTCCCAAAACACAAGCTAACCCCACTCCAAAATTTTCTAGGTCCATTACGGATTACAGTGACCCTCATCTTTCAGTGAGATTCAGGTATATTAACACAAGCTTGTCTAGGGACCTCTGAACATAAGAACAGTATCACAAATTCCCCATTTCAATTTAGCCTACTTAGCAGCATAGCATTTCAGTGTACTATGATGGACTGCAATACTTTGTTAGATTTCAAGTTCAAGCTCAGTATCACTGTTTACAGTCTCAAAGGGCTTTTACTGAATCCTCATAGCGGGCAAGAACAAACTCCCCACAAAAAACAGCTTTATTTAAAATGCGTCTTGTATCACCCAAAGCTGGCCTTAGATATAACAACATCAACAACAATAATTATTATTATAATCCACGCACAAGCAGATCAGAATTTTGTTTGTGTTTTGTGTCTGTGTTCTGTTTGTCCTTGCCTAGCTCCTGTAGTTTCGGTGTTCCTGACACATTTGTCTGCATCTGCCCGGCCACCAGTCTTCACAGGCTCGGGACACACCAAGCCATCGTCAAAGAAGTGACACTGACCGAGGCCAACAGGTAGATCGCTTCAAATCATCTCACGCTGTCTACTAAAAGTTCAGCTAAAAGCTAACTGGATCGCAGGATCGCAGAAAGACAATGTCACAAACATTATCCCATCGTTTTCAAGTCACCCTAAAATCTGTTCAAATAGTTTTGTTGTATGAATTGGGAATATGTGCGAGGAGACGATGTAACTGGGACCGACTTTGTCAGCCCGACGTTCTTTTGCTGGTGTGTTGTGTCTAGTTTGTTCCCACCTGATATGCCTGGTGTGTTTTCCATCAGCTGACCCAGTTCTGAGACACTGACCGAGCCTCAGTCTGTTGATTCTGTACTCTTGCCAGGTTTGACTGATCTTGGTGTTTGACTCTACCTACAGCTTTATGCCGCCTGCTGATTTCAGAAAAGATATAGATCTTATTCACCATATTTTGTCTGCCTGTGCCTGTGTGTGACAAAACTGATTTTGCACAGTTGGCCTGGACAGTGCCATATACATATTTCAGCAAGCAGGATTTTTACTACCCTCTTAAATTTCACGTAATAAACTGTAGGTACTTTGGAAACAACAAAACATTTTCATGTACATCAGGGCCAGGGCCTCTTGAAAGAATTGTCCCCTTCACTCCATATAAGCCATTAACCATCTCGGGTCATACTGGTGCAGTTTTATATAGAGTTGCACTTAAGTTGGAGTGAACTTCAGGGGCAGAGCTCTTCCGCTACAGAGCAGAGGTTAGTGGAGGTGTCAGTGAGGTTAGAGCAGGCTGTTTGCTTGATTTGAGAACACGTCCACACTGGCAGCAACATCCAAACACTCCTCTTTAGTACATTGTCATTTAGAGTAATTACTGGACATGGAGGCAAACAGTGCTGGAAAAAGAATGAAAATTTTCCTACCCTCCTCGCAAACAAATGAGCCCCAACATGACCTGCGCTACCCAGGACAAAAACAGGCTGTGCATGACATGACTGAAAAGAGAAAAAGATGGCATAATAAATAACTCACATCCAACAGCTTGCCTCTTCACTGAAAATGTCACTGATCAAGAAGCCTTGTTAAATAGTTTAATCCAGTGGATCAAGGTTGGTAGCCTATGTCATAGTCATCCCATAATGACCAAGACTTTATCAAGCAGTTATATACTAATGTATTACCCTTGTAAATACATGAAATAACACATAAAATAGCAAAGTGGATAGTTCTCTGTCGATATCATGCTGTTTTCACAGCTATTGGACTGACAACAAATAAAACAAACAAACAAATTATGAATTACTCAATGTTTTCTTGTCAAATGCAAAAAAGAAACAACATTTCATAATTGAAATGCTGCACCCCTTGTTTGGTATGTTTTGATGCACAAAAAAGACACTGAAAACATACAAATGACATCAACAAAGCATCAGTCACTAAATCATGTTGATGGTCTACTCCTAGTCAGGAGAGGTGCGGAAAAAACAATTTACAGAGGGAGGAAGATGATGCTGATAGTTATTCCTATCTGGGAGATAAAGCTTGGGTAGGTTGCAGAGATTGTCAGAGAGAGAGAGAAAAAAAGAAGGGGAAAAAAAAACAACAACAAGATTGAATACCCAATGCACCAGAAAGATTGGATACTTTCTGTATAGAGTCCACAAACTTTGAGTCTAAAAACACTAGACTCCCTGAGGAGGAGTGAGTGGATAAGAGGATAGAGGAATAGTGCAGAGTGTGCTGGAGATTCAGGTGGTGTGGCTCGGAATTGTGGGTTGGACTCGAACACAACAGATGGTGTTAAGTGTTGAAAGTTGGAAAAACAGATGAACCAGTAAACTAATTAAGCTTGGCTCAAGGGTCATTAGTACCATGCCAAGAATGACAGAGAATGCTCCCCCATACCAAAGAATCCATTGGGGAGAATGTTTAAAATATGTAGTACTGAAGTTTTCAGTTTTTGTTTTTGGGTTTTTTTTTTTAAGTCAGCAACATATCACTCCATTCAATTAAAAAAAGACTTCGAGGATTGTTCTGTTGAGCCAGTCATTACAGTCAAACTGGCATGTTTTTACAGCCTCTCCCTATCTCTCTGACATTTTCACTCCGGCCGGCGTTCTAATAACTATGCATTACTGTGCTCCAATCCCCCACTGATCATGGAGCTTTTATCAACTCGTTTGTAGTTCCAAGCTTCTCCCTGGCAATGCCATTTATGCTAACAAGAACACAATGCAAGCATGATCAGGGTTAATTAGGCCTGTGAAAGGCTTCATGTTGCCTGGACTACCCAGACTATTTGCATGGAGCAGCCTATAAGCCTATACAATATCAAGCAGCCATGCTCTTATTACAACTAAAGCGATTCTTAATTGCATGCAAATAAGAATGACCTGGGTTCAAGATGGAAAGCAACAAATTTTGCTCATCACAGAGCTCAACAAGGGATCCAAATGCATTATAACAATGCGGTGTACACCCACTTCCTCATGCACTGTCTTGTTTGTGGAGATGTACAGAAACCTTGAGAGAGACTTCCCTAAGTCGCGCCGCTCACAAACTGATGCTGAAGTTGCATACTCCACCTTTGGAGTCGCTGCTGCAGTCCCCTGTCTCATCACCCATTTTTCATCCCTAGTTCCAAAACTCTCCCATCCCTCCATCCCTAGTCAGGTCTGATCTGCCTCTCCTCTATTCCCTTACCTCCCTCAGCCATCTGTCAGAGAAAGGGCCCTTGCTGCCAAGCATCTCCTCTGAAAAGATTTAAAGCTCACACTGTCTCATAGTCAACATTTTCCCTGCTAAATGAACTCTTTTTTTGCCTCAATCAGTCCTGCTGCTGTTATTTTGCTCCCCCTCATTATGTTGCAGCCCATACTTTTTCTCAAAATTCTTGCCCACACTCAGTCATAGTTAACATACGTTTGAACTGTCAATTGCATACAGAATGTTATGACAAATGGCTGTATCTTTGTTTCTGTTTTATTGTGCCTCTCGTCTATTTTTCCTTGTTGTATCCTGCTGAAATGACCCCATTTCCTCTCACGTTTTGTTTCATCTCATCTCATCTCATCTCATCTCATCTCAAGCAGGTGCAGTAGTTTATTTCTGTCTGAATAACACGTACAATATGGCGATACTCCCGGCTTGTTTTATCTTAAAGAATGAGAGAAAAAGGCAGAAGACATACATCGTTCAGTCTGCATGGCATATTTCTATCATATGACCACCTCATGTGTGCTGAGATAATCTCCAGCACCCTGCAAACCTAATAAGGATAAGCGGCTTGAAAGTGGATGGGATGGAGCAAACACTGCAAACAGATGAACATTTGACTGTATACCACCAACTAGTTTATTTTAGTCAACAGCATATTCTCGCCTTTATGCCATTTTTAAGTATGGAATAAGCTCATGGGGAGGCCCTAAATCATACTAAGAGGGAGCCATTTGGATACCTTAAACATTCACACTGAGATTCCAATTCTGCACTCGGCTATTACATTAGAAGTGAAACTATTAACTGTAGGCTTATTCAACCATGAATATGAGTGCTTTGGGGCTTGTTATCTGAATGATGTATCGATTCCTGTTGCACCTTCACATCTCGGCTCTGTGCTTTCCGTCACAGCAAGTGAAGACTGAAAAATGATTATCACATGTAAAACAAGAGAAGTACGGGCAGCGAAACGAACATTAATTCCCATGTTGAACATTTCACAGAGGATGGATTAATAATGTCGACCACAACATTTTTTTAATTCACTGCGAATCACTGCAATACCTTGGAATAGCTATTGATCCACTGGAGTCCGTGTTTTGTACCCATGTCTAATTCTCCATCCATTCATTTCCACGTGACCTGTTTAACAGTCTCACCCTTTGACCAACTCAGTTAGGGTAAATCCCCAGCAGCAAGGGGATATTCTAAAGAAACACAGAGGTAGTTATTTTGTAGGCAGAATTTAACTTACAGCTCAAATAAGTGGCCATATCAGAATTTGTGGCACCTAGTTTATTCTTTTTTTGTTTGCATTTCATGCTCATTCGGATATCACATTCAGGACAACAAGTGGGACATAATGTTTTTGTTTCGTTCGATTATTTAGAAACCCATGAGAACAGCCTGTAAATAGCACACTGCTCTGGGGTGAATAAAAGTTTGTAGAAATCCTCCTTGACCTTTGCCAGAAAGCTGTAAGGTAGGCCTTTAAAAGCTTCAAAATGTTATTGTCCCAGAGACACAAACTTGTGCTTAATTAAATATTCTGTTTAAATTCCCTTGCGTTATCATGAACGGACCCCTACTCCTTATCACCTCATGCCAGTCCCCTCTATAAATATTTACCCTAGAAACTTGCAGCTGCAGAGGAATACCAATTCTAAGCCAGTGGACCTTCATGCCTAGGGGAAGGAGTGTGTGGTATGCCACTGAGTATTGGATTAACAGCAAGTAAATGAATACAGCATCTGTTCTTCCCATTTACTCAGCTTTAATATGTTTATATTCACCCGATTTAGATGTCCCAACTGCATTCCCATCTGTGCTGATATATATTCTTGTTTGAGTATTTTGGGTATTGGCCATACCTGGGATGGACATAGCTTTAATTGCACTGTAATAAAACACTACAGAGACTGCATGTATTGACATGTAGGCAGCAGTGAAATTAGTTCTCATTGCTGTACACATTTTTTTTAACATCAAATAAATGAGTCAAAAGGAGTGTCTACTGCTTGCTTGTTAAAATACATTGGAAAACTGTCAGCTGCGGCACCTTGTTCCCATACTAACATTACTAACGTTAGTTCTATCACAGTTAATAATAAAATAGATTATGATAATAACAAATCATTACAATAAAGTCGGGTAAGGTGATAATAGACTCAATATTGAACACTGGACATATCTGAAGACTTTAGAGAAATATCAGAACATGCTGTACGAAGAGAAATCTTATTTTCATTCTGTTGGTGGTTTCGTAAGAGCAGATGCTGATTGCAAATGATAGATGTTTCATTTTCCTCCCTAAATACTTCTCATCCTACATCTTACATCTCCAAACTCACTTCACAAGATCACAGTGATTGGCCTGTGACGTTACAGTCTCTGCATCATTACTTCATCAGCAGAACTTATGTAAGCAACTTCCTAGAGGATCTCCCCCCAACCAACTTTTACCCCATAGAACCATGCACAAGAAAAAAAATTCTCAATGGTGCTCCTGTGGCCACAGTCACTGACAGGCATGCTCTGCTGTGGGGCAGCCTGATCAATCCCCCCAAGGCCAAGCCACACCATTCCCCCCTGAGTCTCTGCCCAAGGAGGACAACACGCCCAGAGCTGATACTCTGGTCACTCCCACAGACCTTGTTTCCCCTCAGGCTGGCTGAGGGGAAACAAGAAAGCCACAAATAGTAGCAAGCTCGCTCTGGCCAAACAGCTCATGCTACAACAGTCCCTGGAATCAGATGATCAGATGAATCCACATCACCAAGCCGTCAGGAGGCTGTCAAGCAGCGTATGGCTGCTGTGGTGATAGCAGGAGCAGTGGCACCAAACCTCCAGCGAGCCTGGTTGAAAAAAATTGATGCTGGGAATGGCCCCAAGCCCCCCTTCCATGCCCCCTCCCCACAGTGCTGCAACCCTCCAGAGCAGCCTAAAGAAGAGGGCAAGATGGAGAAAACTCTGGATTTCGAGAAAGAGATCCAGGAACCAGAGAAGCCCAAGCATTCAACCAGGACCCCCTTTACTGCCCATCAACAAGGCGCTAGCAGGCAATGGCAGATCTAATAGTGCTGCCATGGTGCCACTGGCAGCCTCAGGCCTCCATGGTGGACACCAACATGTGAGAGTAGGGGGCAGCGAGACCTCTGAGACAAGGTCTTGACAGCGTGTCACTAATCAGAACAATTCACAACTGCCCATCCTGTGGGTCTGGGTACATTATGTCATACGACTGTGAGGTGTGTCTCGGGAGCATGCAAACCAGGCTCTCTCAGGTGAGTCATTGTGTCCCTTCTTCAAATCCCTCTGACCCAGAGGGAGTTGTAGCACAAGGCAAATACTCACCCTGCTCAGGCAGAGGATTATAAATACTCCAAGTTCTCTGGAAGAGTCCAACAATACCCTGACCCCTGTGAGCTGCCAGAGGGCTGCCAGCGATCAGTGAGCCCTGTGGAGACTCTGGAAGATGCTTGGGGGTTGAATGACTCCTGAGAAAAGAAGAACATACTTTCTGCAGAGCTCCAGGCCTGCAAGGCTGAGATTGAACAGTTCCGTCAAACCATGGAGCAACAGGCCGTCTCTCTCAAAGCTTTAGAGAAAGACAAAGAGGCCCTTGTCCACCTCCTGGCAAAGTCAGATGACTCAAACAAGAGTTCCAGCAATGATGTGTAGAAGCTACAACAGCAGCTCCAAAGCGCCAACCAGCAGATTGTAGACCAAAATAACACTGAGAGCACACAAAAAACAAGAAAAAAAATTATGAGCTCAAAGAAACAATCACTAAAGAAAGCCTTGAAGGCCTTGAAGGATCAGACAAAAGCCATAGGAGCTCCAAAGCGCCAACCAGCAGATTGTAGTGCACAAGAACCTAGAAAAGACTGTCCGTCAGAAAAATGAGCTCAAGCAAAGAAAAACAGAAGCACTCAAAAGCACTTCTTAGAGAAAGGCCAGATGAAAGCCATGAGAGGGAGCTGTCCTCCAGCACCAGGGAGGCCACCATTCATCTCCAAACAATGACATCAGAGAGAGATTCTCTCCAACAAAGAAAGAACATGCTTAATGATAAAATGATGGTTCTCAAAAATCTCACAGAAAAAGAGAGGGACGTCAGCAAGCAGCAACAGGCTGCCATGGTGAAGTCCCCAGAGATGGAGAGGACATTATGAAAAGAACTGGTGGAAAAGAATCTGAAAATCCAGAATCTTAAAAACAAGCTCAAATCAGAGACTGAGCAGAAGGAGGCTGTTGGACTCAAGAACACAGCTCTCTGCCAAGAGATGGATGAGCTGACCATCAGGTTTGAGGCTTGTAAGATGGAAAGGTCGGCTCTTTGCCATCAGCTGGAAGGTCGAAACAAAGAACCAGAAAAGCAGAAAGCTTGCTTGCTGAGAAGAAGCATGAGGTCTGGGACACAAACAAAGAAAAAAAACTTATTAAGAAGACAGAGGAGTTGATGACCAGGTGGGGGTCCGTGCGGGGGTTGGGGGGTGGTGGTTGTTAAAGGTCACCACTCTATTTGTCTTCAATAAAAATGATCACCTCTAAAAAAAAGAATGCCCTTCTGTCTTGAATTCTGAGTGGCACTAAAGCCAGCATCATATGCATAGCTTTCAGTCCTGGAATGTAACTAACTTCTACATTTCAGAGAGATATATTGTAGTTTTTACTCCACTACATTTACATTTATAGCTTTAGTTACTAGTTACTAGTTACTAGTTGTTTGATAGGTTATGCTACCCAGCAGTATATAAAGTAATTAGCTCCACCTTTACCAGCTGCAACATTAAAGTGATGAACACATCACATTTTGAACACTTTTGTAAGATTAAGTAAGACTGTGAATGCAGGACTTTTACCGGTAACAAAGCACTTTTACACTGTGGTAAAACTACTTTTCTGAATAAATCTTCTTAAGATCTGAATACTTCTTCCAACACTGATGCTACTGAAGACAACTGGACAAGGGCGTAGCAGCGACCTAACCAGCAGTGTGCGTACCATGAAGACAGCGTCCTTGCTGCAGCAGTCTGGGTCAGAAAAATGTAAAGATAATATATAAGCAATTTTTATTTATGGTTGTATTTATATTTATTAATAAATAAATAAATGCAGTTATCACAGTGGCACTTCTACACCACTTTGTGTTTATTTAGTATACATCCTAGTTGTCTGTGCTTTTTCAATAATTTTATTTATTGATTACAAACCCCTTCCATACAATAAGAAAGCCAAGATTTTTACCCTTCAGTTTTGCCAAAATGTCTTCTTCTACCAAAGTCAAAATGACGCTCTTTACATTTTAATTCATGATAGTATGTAGCTTTAACTTGAGAGGCTCTAGGGGAGAGTACCCTTTTTAGCTAAGGTGATTTCAAGCTGTGCTTTGCTTCTGGATCAATTTTAGCAATGAAGTGGCTCTGGGCTAATGTAGTTTTATGGGGAAAATGGCTTGAAGGAGCCCTGCTGTTGAAGTGATCCTTTTCAACCGGATGCATGATGGCACAAGGACACTGAGTCGGTCACAGAGCTATTCATGTACCATGCATTTTACCGAAATGCTGTGAGGGAGAGACCAATACAGGGCCGAGACAAACAGCGCTGAAATACGTTGAGATTTTAAATGTAATATTAACAGTTTCTACCTTGAATTTAAACCTTTTCAGTCCACTCGCATTAATGTTTGTACTGATCTCTCATCATGTTTGAGTGTATATTTGTGGCTAAATTTATTTTTAGGTATTAGATATTTGCATATATTGTTATGTGTGCATGTACATGTGTATTTTTGCAAAAATATTTTAACCAAGCTAAGTGTTTAATTTATATAAAAAACAGTTGTGAAGATATTATATGGTTCTCTGATGTGTATGAATAATTGCACAACTATAAAGATGCTGATGCCAGATCTGATTTCATGACAGTGGATTTACTTTTTCCTACTCCATATAAGTTGTTGAGCCACTGTCAACAGTAGCAGAGGAGGATGATTCACCGTGGTGTGTGGGTGTGCACATCGTCACACCACCACCATCGGCTTTTCACATGGCCTCATCTACATTGTGGTCCATTTTCAAGGGTGTATTCTTTTAGAGGGCTCTCGAGTTTCCACCCAAATGCAAAGCACTGTTATCTTGATGATGGCTATTTATTTGAAGTGAGCATGTCATTAATCTTTCATAAAGTCTTCAGTTTGATTTATTTGTACTTGAAAATGAAAATGCTGGAATACATTCTAAATTGCACCGTGCCCAGTCTCCATACTGACTGCCAATGGCTTGCAGACAAAGATTATTATTTTTATGTACTGACACATTTACAATATTTAGTTTTTTCAAAGCCCTAAAAGAATGTATAAATATTATTTGGCATTCAACTGGTACCACTTTACAATAAGATTACCCTTATGAAGGGTTTATGAATGGTTTCTAATTAGGTTATATATAAATTGTAAACACCTCATAAATAAACCATTATAAACAAGTTAGAGCACAGTTTTCACACACTGATGCAGGCTCACTATTTTGCAAGATCAAGTAACGAAAGCTAAGGCAGTAGCAAGAGCTGAGATTTAACAGAATAGATTCAGTGCAGCAGTATCTTGATCTTGTCAAAAAGTGAGCCTGCGTCAGTGTGTGAAAACTGTGCTGTAACTTGTTTGTCTGATGACATGGCCACCCGACCTTGATGTAGTCAGCTAGTTGCAGGTATGGCAGACTGACGGCTTAGCGCTCTGTGCATTGATTTGACTGGCAGACAAGAGGCAGTGCATATCAAAACGAGACAACCAATCACAAACTGTGCTCAAAATTTGAGTGCATACTTCCCAATGAATGGAGCCCGTCTAGATGTAGAGACAGCTCCTAGTACGCCATCCTACCCCTGATGGTGTTGCACGCCACGGTTTTGCTGACCTGAGTTGTCCTGAAATATGCCAGAAGGCATTCTGCACAGTGAAAAGATGCAAAGCAGCAGCCCTTTGTAATCAACAACATTTTGATTAGTAACTATAATTTAATTACATTTTTTTTGTGAATTAATTATGTGTAACTAATTACTCCCCAACACTGACCATTCATAAACCTTTTACAAGGCTTGTCTTATTGTAAAGTTGCTCCAGTGGTACCATTATCCACTACAATTAATGTATAATAATATATGTGAGGTGCATCAAAAGCATATGAAGATTAATGCTCCCCTATTCGAACAAAACAATTTGGTCAATTTGGGATGGGGAGGGGTGCATCAGCTCCTTCCAGCATCTCTGAAAACTCCCTCAAACCAAGTTTCAAAAGTACTACTCTCTCCCAGCAGAGAGGGTGAAAGGAAGCCCTAATCAGAAATGGTGTGACAGTCCCAGAGTTTTTATCAGCCCTGCTCCTCCTCTTTGTGATTTAGTTACTGTGCCTCTGCTGTCAGCCCTAGCGCCATCTATCAGCCCATGTCGATTCACAGAGCTGAGAGCTCCAAACCACAGCAATCGCCTCCACCCATTCCTTGTTTTCCCTGAGACACTTTCCATTTAGATGTTGTCAAGATACACTCATCACATTATATGTATTGTTTCAAAGTGATAGGCATGGGGGTTCTCTTCTTTTTAGATCTACGCAGTCTCTTTGTTA
This sequence comes from Myripristis jacobus, assembly GCA_900302555.1. NCBI lineage: Eukaryota > Metazoa > Chordata > Actinopteri > Holocentriformes > Holocentridae > Myripristis > Myripristis jacobus. Next base: position 48,682 of record OMLB01017820.1, read on the forward strand.
ATACTCCCTATTCACCTCCTCAGGAGATAAGAACTGGGATGTGTTACATGTACATAGGGATTTGGGGGTTTAGATTATTGTGAGGCTGATAACAAAGGCAGGTCTTGTTTGTCAGCTTTTACAAGGCATGAATTAGGAAAACAATATGGATCTGCGCACAGCACCACCTGTGGCGCCAAGATTTCCCCATATCACTGGAAAAGTGTTTTTTCATGTAAAACATTTTCCTCCCTGAAATTGACGGATCTCTTTATACCTGGAAATGACATCATTTGAATATGATAAAACCTTGCTGGTATATGCTGGTATATAAGTATTGTTTTTTAACCCTCCTGTTATGTTCACATTTTTGAACATCTTTTATGTTTGGGGTCAGTTTGACCCCTGCAGTTTAAACTTCCACAAAATTATTATAACTAAAATTGTTATCAAAGTTTATGTGTCAGGTACTTTATGTTTCTTTGTTGATTACCTAAATAGCCCTTTAAATAAAACATAACTCCCCGCCACCCCCACTTATACATCCAGTATTCACCATAAAATCTCACTGATTGATCTGAAATTGAAAAGAAATGTTATTTATAACCAATGTGTTACAAAGTGTGAAGAGGACATTGAAAACATATCATCATGTCAATTTCATCTTTACCCCGGTAGTGCCCATTACATTAGGAACACTCATTAAATATGAAGCAAAAAAAAATGATGTTAACCATTCATTTAGAGACGTTAAACATTGGCTGGGGTCAAACTGACCCCAAACATAATAGGAGGGTTAAAAAATGGAACTAGTATAATAATGAACCAGTCTCGTGAAGTCAGAAGTAAAGGTTTTGCATAAACTATCCCTCTAGCCAC
>OMLB01017821.1:0-44878 GCA_900302555.1 Myripristis jacobus
ATTACTCCTAACACACTGCTCTACTGTAATTTAATCCCGCAGTGGTAAAAAACATCAAGTTTAAACAGTAATTATGTGCAAAACAAGGTAAATAGGGCAAAAAGAGCAATATTTGGGGTTTTTTCTACTTGGGTTAGGGTTAGGGTTAGGGTTAGGGTTTGCAGCTGTGACTTTTTGTATGTAAATGCTATTATTTTGGTTAGATTTTTCCCCAGTTATTTGCTGGCAGTGTAGACTATCTATCCCTTGGACACTTAATCTGACAGTTAGGGTTAGGGTTACATTTACATAATAATTTACATATTTTATGCATTTAGCTTTAACACAGAAGCCTGCTACACTCAGTGGCCACTTTATTAGGTCCACCTGTACAATCTAATGCAGTTCAATGCAACAGCTCTGCCATTAATTTTACATTTTAAGAAAGTTTATAATGTTTTTATACTTTATGGCACAACAGTTGGATTGGACTGATTTAGATTGTGCTGGTGTACCTACTAAAGTAGCCGCTGAGTGTGTATATATGTGTGTACCTGTGGTGGTGATGGTGCACTGTCCTTGTTCTGCATGAGGATATCACAGAGTGGTTGCTGTAGTCTTTGGTAGACATAAGCAAATCGGACCACTTCCTTGGTGTTGGTGGAAGCAAATGAAAGAAATGCCTGGTTCCCAAAAGAAAAAGTCTCTTCATCACCTGTGATCAGCAGGACACAGTATCTGAAAGGAGAATACGCGTTACACCAAGCCAGTAAATACTCATTACAGAAGTGGTAGACCTAAATTGGAAAACAAATTATCCGAAATGGAATGTGATGAATGTACATAAGTAGAAGAAAAATGACATTAACTCGGTTATTTTAATATCCTCCCGAGGAATTAGTTGTGTCACTTACTTCCTGCGTCGATGGAACTGTTTGACGGGACAGAGCTCATCAAAGAGCTTCTGATTGACCAGTCGTGGCACAAGGAGAAACTTATTGTTTGACATGAACTCGTCGATGATCTGCTTTTTCATTCCTTTGGCCTGCAGAGAAAAGTAGAACAACTCACTTGAGAAAAGAGCACCCCTACCGCTGAGGGTGAGGTAACTGATACACACCCCTAACTACACTGACCCGCGAGTGAGATGAGCTTTAAGGAAACACAAACAAATGTAATCAATCCAATGTTTGGGTACCACTGAATAATTAACCCAAACAAGCAGAAAGGCAAGAGGATCGCCTTTCTTTCTCAGAATTCCCTAACGGTAGGAATTACCTGTATAATGTCGGCTGGCTTGTCTATGTTTTCTTTGAAGACCAGCATGGTGGGAGCGTATGTGTTAATGTTGAACTGTTTCAGCAAATTGGCAGTCTCTGAAAGGCCCTGGTCCACATAGCCAAACTGCAAGTAGTCCTTATACGCAAAAGCTGTGAGCTGTGCAGAGATCAACAACAAATGCAAGGGTGTTAGCGATGCAATGCCGAGTCTCTCTGCGGAAACTGAGACGCGTTCCAAAAAATCTTACAGAGCACAGGCCTACCTTGTACAGTAAAGGAACGGCAGGCACTTGGTCGAACAGGAGTACATGCGGCTTGTTGAGCTCGTGCCAGCTGTTCAAAAACTGCAGATCATTTCTGTCTGTCACCTGAAATATGCAAAACATATTACCAGCTATATTACCAGTCAACATCATTAATATATGATGCTGACAAATCCATTTGTAAATGCATTAGAAACACATTAACCTACATTACTTTTCACAAAGCATGGCTCGGTTTTGTTCAGTGCTCTCTTGTTCTTGCCTTCCTCTCTGTAAAGTGCTCCATTTTTTTTTTTTATAAAAGCAATCCTGATAGTGTTAGAACAAGATGTTTACCCTCTCCACCAGTCTCTGGGGAAGAAGGTCCTCCACAAACTGCCTCAGGTGCTCCTTTGCCACGGCGTAATGGAAAAATGTCACTTTGCCATTGATGACCCCAAGTATTGACGGGGTGCGATGAGCGCCCAGGTGATTGGCTAGCCGTCTCTCATAGCCAACATCCACCACACCGATCCCCACACCTGCAACATGTATAAATCCACCTTTAATCACATCCCCTATGAAATTTCACAAAGAGCATTTCAGGATAGTTCAGAATAATTTGACGTTGACAGTTTGATTCCAAACCTAGCGTCTCCATCTCCTGCACCACCTCTTTCCAGACAGGCTCGATGTGGATGCAGCTGAAGCACCAGTCAGAGGTGATCTTGATCAGGTACGGCCTCTTGTAGCTGTCAGGCACCACATCGTTGACATACTGGTTAAAGTGCAGCGTGTACTTGCTGTCAGCGAAGTCCCGGTTATTCTTACTATTGAAGGGAAAGTTGAAGAAAGACTCGTCAAAGTAAAAGTTGTCGTGGCGATAGTGGCCGCCGCCGTATGGCTGGGTGTCATCGGTCTGTCCATATCGGTCATAGTTGGCACGTTTTTCTTCATTGGATAAGATCTAGAGGTCGGGCGGAAGATACATTTGCATGAATACACACTTTTCTTTCATGCGTACACTACAGGCCTACAGTCTGGCAAACACAAATGGACCAAAACACTACACATTAGTTGCATGTGCTGCTCTAATGTAATGTTTGAAGACTTGCTCAAAGGAAGCATCTCACCTCATAGGATTTGGTGATCTTGATGAACATGTCCTCAGCGTCTGGGTTTTTGTTTTTGTCGGGATGCCTTGAGAAGATGAAGGCCATCAGTTGAAATGACTTCCATTAACCAAAAGCCATCAGGTTATCGTCTTAAACACAGGAATGTGGTTTGTAAACAGCAGGGCAATTTCACATGAAAACACTCACCATTCTTTTGCAAGGCGCTTGTAGACCTTCTTGATCTCAGCTTGGCTTGCGCTCCTGGTTACTCCTAGGATTTTGTAAGGGTCCGCCTCAGGCCCAGCGTGGCTTGACCCTGCCAGCAGCACTGAGAGGACCACCACTGCAGCCCATGGCAGAAACATGCTTGATCCTGCCATAATGCCTACCCTAGGGAAATCATTCGAGTAAAAAGTCAGTGTCAAGCTACTGACAATAATTACAGAACTTTTACCTGAGTAGCTTTGCAACTCTAAAACTAATCTGTCAAACAGAGCATTGGTGTGTGCATAGATTTGGTTATATTTGATGATGATGATAATGATGATGATGATGCCTGCAAGAGGAATGGAGCCAACAGTGTAAATAGGGTGAAAACTCGCCAGCTGGTTGCTACTGGTACGTACTGTTAGCTAAACACAGCATCATCATCTTGCTAATATGTCACGACCACTCCAAGATTATTCCTCAGCAACCTCAAAAATGTCCACGCATTTCTTTCTTTCATTTTTTTCCTGAGTTCCCCAGCTGCCTAGCTAGCTAACTGAAGGCCACGGCTCTGAATTTACCATCGCTTACCTGAAGCAGATGAGCTCAGCCGGTCCTACGCCACATATTTGACTACGTGTTTCCACAGTTTGTTGTCTGTCGGCGTTGATGTGAAGCGGATTGCACAGGGTGTGTTAAGCAGCATCTTCCAGCTCCTCCAGGGTAAGCTGACAACCTGCTGCGAAGCAGGAGTAGGAGGAGAGGGGGGAGGCGACCCGGGCTCGAAAGGAACGCTGGGAGTTTGAGTACTTTCAGTTTTCTGGGTGTGCTGAGTTTATTTTTCATTGCGCCGCCGTTTTCAGTGTGAGCACGGCGTTCGCGTGTGTCCGCGTGCAAGCGGCGAGCCCTGACAGCCATATCAAACACACCCCGGGTTTTGTCCCCGCGGCGCTCCCGGCCAACCAATCAGAGCAAGCAGTGATGTAAACAAGGAACTGTCTCGTGCAACCATCGAAAACAGGGAAGAGAAGCGAGAAGGAAAGAGCTAGTACTCTCTCACGTCAAAGGTATTTTTCCCTCAAACGAGTAGGATTAATTCAGCATACTTTAGCACACCGTCTCACTCACGAAACGTAACATTAATTTTTGTCACCGGCTGTCAGAACTGAGTCGTGCTTCCTTGTTCTTTTGTTGCAGTGAGAGGCGAAGTTGATGTGTTTCCCCCCCAGAGCTTCATTACCACAATGGATGAAAGACACAGGAGGATTCTTCAGACCAACAGGAGCAATCTGGTGACAGACTTGGACCCCTCAAGTCTCTACGATGGACTTCTTGAGAAAGGAGTTTTCACCCAAGACATGATTGATGAGATAAAGGTAGGTGACTCATAGCAGTGTGGCTTGGTTGATAGACAGTGGTGCTGTTGGTTCTCTCCTGGGCCACTGTGTTGTCCAGTTGTAGCTCTCTTAATCGACTCTCAACTAATTAGTAAGCTTAGTCTTGTCATGGGTCCAAGCCTGCTGTGTGTCTCAGTTACAAACATGTCCTTATGCCTCCTGTCAGAGCAAGAAGACCCGACGTGACCAGGCCAGACGGTTAGTCCAGGACTTGGAGACCCGGGGGACTCGGGCCTTCCCAGTCTTCCTGGAGTGCCTGAGGGACACAGGGCAGCACAGGCTGGTGGAGCTCTTGCAGAATGGAGCACCACCAGTTCAGCCTCAGGCCCCGTTACCCGTCCCAACTGTTCACCCCCTGGTCCAGCCTCGGTCTCCGTCACCCAAACAAGTTGTACGCCCTGTGATCCAGCCTCTTCCAATCTGTGAGTGTGTGGCTCTGTGGCATATTAATAACTGGTAATAGCCAGTTAAAGACATTTAAATTTGGTTAACATAGTATATAGTAATCAAAGCTCAGGAGTGGGAAAGAAAAGGAAAGAATTCCAAGGCACATGTAAAGCAATTAAATTTTATTGGTAGTGAACACATTAAAAGTAACTATGGTGTGTTTTGGCCATACTGTGGCCTTCGTCAGGCTTTTTATGGACTGGATTAATTATTTGCCTGAAAAATGCCTGGGAACTTCTTCTTCTTCTTTTTTTTTGTTTTAACAATCCCAAACCAAAGAGCACCTTCAGAAAATATCACCATGCACCAACACAATGATCACAATTCTGTGTTTTGTTTTGTTTGACTCTCCAGTGGATGGTGGCAAGAATGGTAAAGATATCATCCCTGTGCATCGAACACATAGCCCCGACTCTACTCCCAGTCCACGTAAGATATGTAATTAATTTATGTTTTGGTCAGAGTCAGATTGGTTATTGGATGTTAACATGTGACGATACATTTATCACAGCACCTGAGAACTTAAGACCAACTCCACCAGGAAGAAAACGGCGTGACAGTATTCAGGTAAACACCATCATGTGATGAAACGTTGCCACCAAGAGAAAGAGTTTACCATAAAATTAGGTGTTAGTTCCGCATTGTGGCATAAATGTACAAAACTGAGATGTTTCAATTCTGATTTGTTTAATCTCAGATCACATGTTCATCCCTTATTTTGTCTGCGTGTACTTCAGAGCTATAAAATGGACGCAAACCCATGTGGACACTGCCTCATCATAAACAACGTGGACTTTGAACCCCTAAGTGAGCTGAGCAATCGCAAAGGGTCCAACATAGACTGTGACAAGCTGGAGAGAAGATTCAAGGCACTCAACTTCATTGTTGATGTTAAGACAAACCTGAAATACAAAGTGAGGATTGCCTCTTCCACTTCTCCCTTCAAAGTGCTGTAGTTGACATGCATTTACCTTAATATTTATGTTTCATTATCTCCATATTTCAGCAAATCAGACATGAGCTGTCAGCTTTATCCAAGAAAGACCATTCCCAATATGACTGCTGTGTGGTTATCATGTTGTCCCATGGGACTGAGGTAAGACATATACTGTATTTTTTCTCAGAAGAATGATCATTACTAATAATAAATATGGCAGCACAATGCAAGAGTAACCTTGTCATAAATAGAAACATCCCATCTGCTGTTCTGCATACTTGTAGGTGAGCCACAACCGCTTCCCTGGCGCCGTGCATGGCGTGGATGGACCTGCTGTCCCAGTTCAGCTCATCACAAACTACCTCAACGGCAAGCACTGTCCATCCTTACAGGGCAAACCCAAACTTTTCTTCATCCAGGCCTGTGGAGGAGGTATGGAACACCGAACATGTTATGTATCACATAACTTACAAAGTTCAAATTTAAAACTTACATTGCAGAATATGGAAGAGGTTGTTTTGAGCTTTGTTTTCTGCCCTTTAGGTGAAAGGGACACAGGCTTCGAGGTGTCCCCCGATGAGGCCAGGCCTTCCATTGGCGGGACAGATGACCAGACAGATGCCATTCCCATGTCATCAAGCAGCGACTCTCTGAGCATGTCTGATGAAATCGATGCCAGAGCCACTCTCCCCACACCCAGTGACATTCTGGTGTCCTACTCAACATTTCCCGGTGCGTGTATTTATTCATTTATGCACTTATACATGTGTGTACAAATGTGTGTCTGTGAGTGTCTATACATTCATCTATGTCTGTTTTAGCTGATGATAGCACAGTTTTTCAGATGCAAGTCAGAGCTATAGATAGACTTGACTCGCTAAGTATGTCTTCCTCATGCCTCCTTGACCATGTGACAATTCCAGGCTACGTGTCCTGGAGAGACACAGAGTCGGGCTCCTGGTATGTCGAGACTTTGGACCGTATCCTTGAGGAAAATGCTGCCACTGACGACTTGGCCACAATGTTAATGATGGTGAGGCTCTGTCCTTTTCTACCAGCAACATGTACAACGTGATATCACACTCAAATTTGTATTGGTTTTAGTAGTGCCTTGTAAGCCCATGTTGGGCTGGGCAGCTTAAAAAGATGTAAGAGACTTAATAATAATAATAATAAAAAAAGATGCTGTAATTACTTATGATCATATTTTCTCTAAATGTTACTAAAATTGGCAAATGTTTGCGCAAATGACATGAGCATTTTTACATGCAAAGCTGCTCCCTAGAAATCAGGCCTGTAATGTGAATCAGCCTTGATCTTGTAATGATCTGTAATTAACACATCACTTTCATTTGCATCTGATCTAATATGATGTGATGGTTGTGTTTATTTGCAGGTAAACAACGAAGTCTCCCAAAACTCTGCCAAAGGCGTCTACAAGCAGATGCCTGGCTCCTTTAATTTTCTCCGCAAACATCTCTATTTTCAACCCCAGTCACAGTGACAAAGTTCAGCTGGGCAATATTGAGTTTCACTTTCAGGGAACACTAGGTTATTTCTGTGCTGCAGGAGCATGATTATTGCTCCAGACAATGTCTAAGTCTATTTAGAAGCTGTATGAATTTTTCCAGGGAGATGGGTAATGTTTTTACTGAAAGCATTATGTCTTGCATTTTCATTGTTTTTTCTTGAACTGCTGTGTTTTCATTTTGAATCTTTTCTAAACAAAATGTAAGGGATAGGTGTCATAATGGGAAAGAAAATGTCAAGAAAATATTAATGTGTTAAAAAGTGTACTTCATTTTACATTTTTTTGTCTTTTTTTTTAAACAGATAAAAGTTGTAGACAATCAATGTAATGTCCAAACTGTATTGTGCAGAGATTTTTAAGACATACCTTTGCAAACTCAAATATTTCAGATCTCTTCATAATGCTGTTGTTATGTTGTCTTCATTATGCAGATTTTGCTGATCTAAATATGATTTTGTAGGGGTGTATGATGTAGATGGAAGTGGTGGCAAGGAAGAGTGAAAGGAAAGTAAGTGGCCAGAGAGAGCCATTTTCCATTGATCAGATGTGATTCACATATGAGAATCAAATGAAAGTGGAAGGAAAAAAACCCATCTGTGTGCTTCCTTCTTTTCCATTATTACGGTGTATATGTCAAACTCCAAAGGGTGTTGACACCCACTGAGAGCGGAAGCATTTTATAGTCTCTGGCTGATCCTCTGTTTATCGTCACAGCTGTTTTCTACAGCTGCATAGTCCAGTTCCTCCCTGCAACACACTCTGCTGCAATTACTTTAATGTAATGCACAGTGTTGGCCAATGCTGGGCTGAATCGTCAGATGTCTTCACCTCACATGTCTGAATCTAATCATGACTTAAGTTTGCAAGCATAGCAGCAAAACTGGGAGTCAAGCATATCTGGCTTATGCTGGTGGACTGCTCCCAAGCTTGAGGATATTACATTAGGATGGGCTGACCCAGCTTGTTAAACTTGTCTCCCAGTAGTCTCTTTAAAAAACTGAATGGATTCCAGTACCCTAGCTGTAATATGAATTTTTAGTTTTGCTTAATTTATTTTATTTACTTTAAATTATGTACTACTTCTGTTGTGCCTGCAGTTTTAAATTCTTGCGTCAAGTTGAGTAGTCACAGACAGTGTGGTGTTGTCTTCCAGTAGATGGCGTATGTGAGTCGCAAAGGATTTTTGTCCTGGTTGCTATGTAAGACTCCAGGATAACCAAGCACTCTAAACACTTTTGAGTGGTACATTACATGTGGGACCTATAATCGTAGGTTGGGAGGCTACGCTGAACAGTTCTGACTCAACAGATTTGACACAATTTTTCCAGTACTTCTCTGCTGACAGGAGGCAAGGGAGGAGTCCCTTAATCACACCATTGTGGTCTATGAGAAGCCACCAATATGCGAGCACAGTCAAAGACCAGCCAGCTCTGCGAGGAATCACGCTGTTGATTCTTGTATCCAAGTGAAAAAGAGTACAGAAGCAAATTCTTGGTGCAAAGTCTCCACTTTTAGTGACTCAGCATTTTGAATCTAGTAATGTTAAAGTACAGCACCTCTGAATATCCTGCCCAATCCTTAGAAAAAGATCAGCAAGTCAAATGAATCAGAAACTGCAAATGAATTCCTCTGCAAGTGTTACATTCCTCAGATGCACACAGGCCTTATAAGCCTGTTCTGTTTATCTCCCCTTTTATCCTCTTTTGGTGAGCAAATGAGAGCAGCTCCATGTCTATTCAGGGTTCAGCTTTTAATTGGCAACAGCTGCTCTGAGATCTCCGAGGGATGTGCTCTTTGCACCAATTATATGAATGAACATCACACAGTACCTGCTACTGCCTTCAGTCCCTATACAGAAACCATGTATTCCTATGTATACAGCCTATATTATGTAATGGAGCAGGAACACAGAACAGTGATTTTTGTGTTCTTGTATTTTCCATGATGCTTCAGTTGGTCCTTTGCATTTATTACATGGAAGAGTAGCACTACTCTTAGGTGTAGTGCACCTTGGTAATCCAACAGAGGGCACTTAAGGTTCAGGTAAATCCACCAAGGTGCTGTATTTTAATAAAGTCTGTGGGAATGGGCCTACTGTGCTTTTCTTCTACCATGGGGGAATTGGTTAATCTTTTAATTATTATGAACTCCTCTTAAGCTCATTTCAGTGACAATTATTTACTGAGTTCAACTCTTGGGGAAACTAAACTTCAGTGATGCCATTAAGCATTTTGAGAAATGTGAGTCTTGAGGGAATGAATAGTAGACTGGGCTATGGGCCAGGCCATTCAAAGAAAAAGAGCACATTTCTTTGGGTTAGGGCTTGTCTTATTCCATTGTCACTTTAATCATATTTAAGATTTTATATAAAAGACTCAGCAATATTATGCTGTTCATTTCACTGATTTATGGATCACACAATAGAAAGAGAGTGGGGTTATTTTAGCTTTAATCCCTATTAACTTTAACAATTATCCGAGCAAACCTCCCTGGTGGAACTTTTATTATAAGACTATCATTGGACAGTGACTCACAAAGCATACTTTAATTAGGATAATTTCAGACTCCCTACCTTGCTTTGGGCTATGGAGACAGCTCAAATAATTCTCGGTCACATCATCTCAGGTGGAGCTGACGGGGGCTAAATCCAGTTAAAAGGGAGTTTTTTTAATCTTTAGTAGGGTTCACAATCTGAGAAAGCTTGGGAGCCTCTGGGGATGAAAACAAATCCCACAAAGTACAAAAAAAATCACAATACACCCTGTATTTAATTTAATGCCACACTTTAATTCATAAGGGTTTATTATAGGAACATTACAGATCTGTTGTATTGACTCAGGGACTCCAGCTCCTGTGGTCATAAGGGCTAACTTGGTCTAGGTGGCGTCTCCCCACGCTGGGATTAGCTGTCTTTTCTTTCAGCACTCCCTGAATTCCATTCCGCCTTTTACTCGGGGCAGCGCTCCTCTATATCCCAGCACAGGACTTCCCTGTGACTTGCAAGGCTGCATTAGAACAAGTCCAAGTTTCGGAGCGCAACAAGAAGAAGAGGGAAGAGTGGAACTTAACTGAGGCGTTTATTTTTCCATTCCCCCCGATCAAACCAAAAAACAAGCGCGTAAGGAGCGTTTACCTGTTGATGAAGTCCCACCGGGCGTGGGACGCTGAGGAGCACTTGGGTTTGTTTGAAGAGAAGAGAAAGCTGAAAAGGGTGCCGACAACACACCACTCCAGTGGCCAGGAGGAGTGAAGGACCTTGGTTTTTCCCTTTTCCCCAGCATTTGCAGTCGGTGCTGGGTTAGTGGAAAATGGGCACTCGGATCACTTCGATCTATGGACTTATCCTCTCTTTGCTACTCGCATGCCAACTGGTTACCGTAAGTGAACTATTTCACACAACTTTACAAAACTTTCTCATTTGGTGAAGAGGGATTTTCATGTTATATGCACTCGCGCAATGAACTTTTATAACCCTTTTACCCCTCAAAGGTCAACTGAGAAAAGTGACAAATCAACGCATTTATGTCCTATTAAAGGCAAAAACGCAAGGGATGATGTTACTATTTATGCTCTGTAAATAATGTGGTCTGCTGCTGCAGGGGCTCTTCACATGCAAGTGGGCAGTATAACAGATTCCAGCCTGCACAGTCATATCAGCTTATACTGTAAAGATGCTTTTTAAAGTAATATGACAATCTAGGGCCACTTACGTGAAGCTGCTCTAATTTTGTCCATAGAAACAAGCTATTCATAGTCTTACAGGAGCCTTAAAGCCCTAAACTTTGACAAACTACACTTTGCATTGCCCCAACAGTCCTTTAATTAGTTCTAATATAATATGAAGTTCACTTTATCCAGGGGAATTCTAAAAAGCTTGGTGAAGGTATCATCAGAAAGTGCATAGTAATATGCATTTATGAATAATGTCTTGTTTTCCTCATTATTTGTGTAGTTACACATCTACTTACAGTGTGTGCTTAATTATTGGAACAGTCCTGGGATCCTTTAATTGGTTGTGTCAAAAAGTTTGGAGTCATTTGCAAAACTGCTGGGCTTTAGGGTATATAAACTATGCAGAAAAAAGTGCATGTGTTCAGGACCATGCTGCTCCAGCCAAAACCCACCGGGAAAGGCTAACTACAGTTTGATTCATGTTGTACACTGAACATGCTGTTGGTTATTTCTTTTGTGGTGACATGAATTCTATTCCAGCCTGTAATAGCAGGATGTATTTACACTGCTATATCTGTAATATGAATCATATAGAGGAGGACCGGGCGCTGAGAATAAACCCTCACCCTCCACCCCCCATCTTCACTCCACCCCTCTGGAGATCACGTCTGGTCTCTCACCTTTCTGCCCTCCATTATACAGAGCTGTCATGGTTGAGATATCTGTGACCCACCCTCTGGTTTGATTTTGATCACAAGCAAAGCCTTTTGAGAGATGGGGCGTTCTGACAGAGGCGAGTGGACATAAATCTTCCACCTGTTGGAGACAGAGTAATATAAGCCCTGATATGTCAGAAGTCTGAAAAGGTACAGTGAATGGCCTTTTATGAATCAGGTGCACTTAACTCCTCAAGGTCAGTAAATGCACTGGAATGTGTTCTGTGGTGAGATCGGTCCAGAAACACAACCAGCAAACCAGCAGCAATACTTTACCACTGATGTACTGCTGAACACCTAGACTCTCTGTAAGCAACCATGTCAGTGTTCCAGTTCAGTGAGATGAGGTGTAAGGTATATTACCTTGATCTTCAAAGTCCAGAAAAATTATCTGCCCTCAATTCCATGCATCCACAAAGGCTATCAAATCCCTAGAGGGCTGTCATGTGTTGTGTGCTGATAGTAGGGAATAGGAGATGGCCTCTCGTTTTCTTTCTGTCTTTTTTTTTTTTTTTTTAAACCACAGCCTTGATGACTACTAAGTATAACAATACCAACATAATTGAATTATCTGGAACCACGAGCATCTGTTTCTGCCTTTATGAGTTTGAACTAATGCAGGCTGGGTCTGGCCTGACTGTCTCTTTGATTCAATTAAGCACATGTACTGGTGTTACTATGGGCCCTCCTCTCGCTCAGCTGGAATGTCAGGGTCATGCGCATAAACTCAGACAATCAAAGTCAATAAAACCTCTCGATGGATAAGAGCTCTCCATCACAGACGAGTACTTGCGTCCTGCTGTGAACCACCGGTAGTGCCAGTGTGAGAAATGATTCAAACCAAGCGTGTTTATGCAGATTAACATTCTCTGAAGAGCACTAATCTATTACATATGCATATTCACCCTGAATACAAAACTAGCACCTATGCACGACACAAACCATTAGGAAAACGCAGCATTTTGAAAAATGTCCTCTGTCATATGAACCCTAATTATGCGGCCAAAGGTGATGTTGCAAACCATTACAAATGTTTACATCTCTAAATTAACAAGGCATGATGTGCTTTGTTAGAGTTGCTAAGGCCATTAATCTAGCTCTTTGCTCGCGGCCTTCTGGATCATATGAAAAGAGAGAGAGCACTTTGTTTTCTGGTGTATGACATCAGAACTGTGAGTGCTGCTGCTGACAACTTTGGCTCGGAGATCTGTCCCAGTATAGACTGCCACAAGTGTCCCCTGACTTCCATCGGGGGTGGACTAGGGGCTGGGGGGAAGGGCGGCCTGAATTCCTATGACTATATAGTCTACAGGCTGTGTGCCATTGTCATTAAAGTGTTTTCCTTTCTGTCCTGTGTGTAACTCAACCCTTTTATCTGCTGCTAAATATTACGCAACAGGGCAGTTTGATCTTGTGATTTAGTCCAAGCTGGGTGATGCTGTATTGAGTAGGCAGGGTGGTTGGCCTCCCTGTGTGGTGCGGTGCCATTTGAGACAGGCTACCTGGTGTTTAATTCCCATTCAGAGGCAATGAGGACCCTGAAGGGGGGTTCTGAAGTCACTGCAGCGCAAACACTGACTCCATTCCACAGTTTGAACAGTGGGGAAGGTTTGCCTCCTCCAAACCCGTTGGGATAATTGGTAGAAGACCGGGCTCGGCAAACATTTCATTGTTGAGTTACAGCCCCAGGAGAGAGGCCATCTTGGGTGATGGGACAATGCTGCACTGGAAGGGCTTGCCCCTCCTCAAGTACGCTGGCACATATGGAGTACAGGCAGGCAGGGAGGCTGGCATTTGTTGACTCTGCAGTGAGGTGTGACTGGGGCCTGCACGGAGGTCAGAGAGGTGAGAACTCTGAACCTGACTCTGTTTCACAGTTCAGCAGGGCCTCCTCATGATTTATTCACAGACGAGATTAGCCCCCTACTAAACAACACACTAAACCTGCCACTCATGCTTCACAGGCCTTTTCTTATGCAAGCAGATGAGACTACTGTTCTTGTTAGGAGACTTATTACCATTTAACTTGGCAAATTAAAGATTTTGCATTTCTTTGTAAAGTTCATTCATTTATTCAAAAAAAAGTACAGTACTTCATTAAAAAGGCATGATTTTAAGTTATTAACTCAATCAGCTGATCACCATGAGGCAAATAACCATTAATGTTAAAAAAACAACAACAACAACACATACATTAAAAATCAAATTGTAGAGAGGCATCACTTTAAAAGTTGGGTGGTAAAATCTCCTCGAAATCTATTTGGATTTCTCCTCCGCTGCTTCCCTGCGCCAGGGGTTTTCTTCCACCACTGTCATCTTTACGAACCCTGCCCCCCCGTCCCGAATGTCATCTCACAATGTAGTGTCTTCTGCGGTTGTGGGATCATTCAGCTTTCATGTACGTCGCGTCCGTGTCGGGCAGAGGAGCCGACTCCAAACACAGCTGCACCTCAGCTGTTGCAGCAGCAGCAGCGCATTGCATGTGCTGACATGAGCGCACATACTCTCAGTGCCGTCTGCTGCAGCTACAGACCCGCTCTTTTCCCTTACGCTGCCTTTACACTCATTCACCTACAGTATAAGCACATGTGTGGCTGTGGTTTCTAATCAAGCCTTATCTGACTATCCACCTAACATAATATCGGCTTGAAAACCCCTGCCTCTGGTCATGTTGCATCCTGCTGTTTAAACTTTTAAGCTACAGTATATTTTATTTTGGGATATTTTCATTTTTTTTAGCTTACATATCACAAAAGGAGATCATAAATTGTGAGCTGGCACACACGGGCCATGCTGGTGACAGAGTCCTTTTTCACTTTGAAGACTAACACTGATGCTTTCAGTACACCTGCAAACAAGGAAAAGAACATTCAGGTCATTTTTTCCCCCACATTCTGTGTCCTGGATCATGATTGTAAAGAAAAAAAAAATGCAGTGAGCAGGCAGGGTCGGGGTGAGTTGAGTTATTTATAAAGAAGCACACTGAGACGTCGTTTACAAAATGCGCAGAATCGAGTACCTGGAAAAAGACTGAATACCAGACCCCGAGGGCAACAAATTTTGGACGCCTGCTGCTGAACTCCTGTTGATCTGTGCAAGTTGCAAAGTGTTCTCCTGAAGTTGAATATCACTTTAAAAGCAACATTATAAGATTTTACTACTCACTGTAACTATAGACTATAGATGTGAAATCTAGGCATAAGTGGAACAATATAGGCGTCCATGTTAACTCAATAGTTAAATAGCTGCCCTGTGGCTCATTCTGCTTGAGTGAAAGCACCTATATATTGCTCCTCATTCCTGTTTTATGGAGCTACAATTGAGTTCATGGTGCGGTCACAGGATGGCTTGAGGACACAACGCATTGTCCAAAGTGAAGCCACTAAAAGTAGGTAGTGGTCAGAAACAATTTGCGGTAATACGCTTCACTTGTTCTCCCTCAGTGTGTTTGGTCAATGCTGGTGTTCGCTAGGTGGAAATAGGCAATGAGAGTATTCATTACATTATAATACAGAATGTACAAGTAAATAAGACTAATTCGTTCCCTATGGCTAAGTGGTAATCCTGAGAGCAAGCTTATAGTATGTTTTCTCTTGCCCTCCTTTTCAGTTCCCTCATATTTTTGTTAAAAGTATTTGAGCGAGAAGCAGGTTTTAAATTTGATGCACTCTGATGCCAGTGGTCGTTCTACTCTTTCTGGAAACGGTTAACTTCAAGTCTTGACCATGAGTCACTGAGCTTGATAATAAGAACAAAGGACAGCAACAGATCAGACCCCGGCTGATTTTTCCATCTTAAGCAATCTTTTTCAATCGTTTCACATCGGGTTGCTGGTGCTTTTTCCCTCCGGCTGCACACCAGCTTGCACTTATTAGAGATGCATCAAAATGCTAAGTTAACTGCAGTGCACTTTCCCTTTGAAGGCACTTTATAGTTGTCGGTGACCTATTGAATCCCCCATTGTCTTTTCTAGTGGCACTGATGTAAAGTCACTTTGGCATTCTCCTTACTGCTCAGGGGAGCTCCTGCATTGTCTTGTGTGGTCCCTCCCTACTTATACAGCTGCACTGATGGGGGTTGCTGCCCTCCTCACCAAAGGCTTCTTTGTGTGTTACCATCAGTAAACTTTTTTGGCTGGACCGAACCGCAGTGCCAGCCCTACACATGTGACATGCGATTGGCTGAATGATGAGATTGTGTGATTGGTCCTCCAACCAACAACATCATTGGTAAACACAGAATTGGTGACGGCTGCTGTTGGCTGGCTATATGTTGAAGTGTCCACATTGGCCGTTGCTCTTTCAAAATGAATCAGCACGAACAGTTTTCTATTTTGCTGTCAGGGGACATTTACAGTAGCTCCACTCATTGACTGCAGCTCACTCCAGATTTATTGCACGCAAAGACAATAAAACCAACTCCAAATGGCTGCTCCACAAACAATATTAAGTGTAACCAAAAGATTTGCTAAAAATGGATAGATTATCAACCACATTACAAGTTTCATGAGTCTGACTTTCTCCTGGTTGGACACAGAGCTGTTACAACAAGGCACCTCCACACGCGGCTCACCTGCGGTCGTGACATCAGAAAAAAATCCCAAGATGCAAGTTGTGTGGGTGACTTTGTAAGACACACTTGGATTTTGTCCATCAACAGAGCAGACACATACAGGGAGAAAGAGAGAGGGACAGGAGGACGCCGGGTGGGGCAAGCTGGTGTGTGTGCAGTGAGAGACCAGAGGAGTAGGCGAAGGTGTGTGTGTCTGTGTGGGAAGGTGGGAAGTGAGGGGGAAGGAGATTAAAGTAGTCAGTGAGTACACACTAAAATAAAGTGGAGAATAATGTAGAATTAAAATGATGAAAGAAGAAATGACCCACTAGAAATAGGGTCATGTAGTCTTTCAGACATTTTCAGTAGACAAATAGTCTGTATACCCTACAGTGGTATATAGGCAGCACAGCCACCGTTAACGGAATCAAGGTCAAAGCAGCCACTTTCTAAATGTAGCCACAGTCCAGCCATTTACTAGGTTTTGACCTAGTCTTGTTTCCTGGAGTTTTCAAAAGGAACATGGTCATTATTTTTCTCTCCGCTGTGTTTTAAAATCAGGTCTGACGCTATGCCATCAGCTGAAGTGTTTATAACAAATCCCACTCTCAGTCTTATCAGAGATGATGATTGCCATCCAGCCCTTCTGAAAAGACCTCAAAGCCCTGCCTCCACTTCCCTTTAATGTAAGGCAAGTCTCTACCTGTGAAACTGAGAGGCCTCCTTTTTTTGCAAGGCTTTTTTGTAAGCTTAAGAAGATGCAAATTCACTTAAGCTGTTGTTAAGCCCCTAATGTTCAAAGTGGGAGGCGGGCAAAAGGAATTTTGTGGCCTCCAGGGTGTAGTTATTCAGTGAAAGGTAAACAGAGGGAAAACAACTTGTAGCATCTCATCCCTTTGTTCTTCCCTTTATATGGGATTGTGTATCTGTATTGTACCAGAATACCTCTTAAGGTCGGCTGTGAAGATAAGCAACTTTACTAAAACTCAGTTCTGCTCTATTTGTGACATGCTTGCTCTGGAATAAGCTGCCAAGTGCATGCTGCTGTCATACCTTTCCACCGAGAACACTAGACCTAACACACAAACAATTAGGCACTGAATTTTTCATTCATTCATTCATTCATTCATTTATTGGCCAGTTCTGACTGCGGATTATTTAAAAATCCTAACTTGCCAATGCCAAACCCAAAACCAATTTAATTTCAAATAACACAGTCTTTAATATATATATTTAAATACAGCTGGAAGTTTCTGCATATCTATCTTTTCCAATTAAAGCTTAAGTGCAAACTCTTGACTAGAACTGCCTGCATAAAAAATAACAATCCCCAGAAATAAATGTGACTTAGAAATGGAATGAACTGAAGTATACTATATAAATTTTAAGGTTGGATGTTATAATGGGCCAAAAAAAAAGTTTTGAAGTTTTAAAAAATGATGCATGCAATCTGTGACAGGCTAGACAAAAAGCTGTGGCTGCTCACCAGTCACTTTAATTTTTGAAACAACTGTACGGTTTCTGCCCCAGGCTGACAGAATCAACAGCAAATGTTGGTGTTGCATAGTTGGAAAAAAGGGTATCTTTGGATGCCACTGATATGTGTCAGATATCGGCTTCTGGGTTGCCCTCTTTATGGAAGTGTTCAGCTCTCATGTCAGCGCAGCGGGGGCCTTCCCTCTGCTGCTCAGGCCCTCTGGAGAGCCAGGAGATAAACCCCTGTGAGAGTAGCACCAGTCTGGTCTGTGTTAGCATGTCAGCAGCTGTCCCATGAGACATAACAACTCATTCTCTCTGTTGCACACACACACACACACACACTCACACTCGCACACTGTCCTTCCTGAGGAATTCTCTTCTTTCTCTGTCTCTTTTGTTTTCTCTCTCTGTCTCTCCCCCATTCCGCTCACATTCCCTCTGGTAGCATTTACTGGCGATAACATCCGTGCATATTGTACCTGAGCTGTTTATATCTCAGTTGTAGTGTCTTAGACCATCCAGTCTGACCAGTATCTGCATGCAGTGCTCCAGCATATCCCCCACCAAAAAATGAGGGAGGAAATCTGGCCAAGTGATTTGGTATCTTTAGAGATGCAATCAAATGGGTTTGTGGTAAGATGTTGCCAGCAGTCTATTGTTTTGGTGCAGTGGCTTGTGATGGTCTAAAACTTGGCCCATGCTGAATCATCATCCTGTTGGGGAAATGAAACCTGGAATTATCTGCAGGACAAGAGGAGCCCACTTCCCCTGGAGCAAAGTTTATTCAGGCTTTCCTGTGTGCAATTCAGGGCATGTCCTGTTCTATAGATGCCGAAAGAAATAACCCTTCCTATTTGTTGTTTTTCCATCCCCCACCCCCTGTTTCTTTTCGAGTTCAAATTTATTTTCTGTCTGAAGTATGTTCAGATTTGAAAATCCACAAATCTTCAGTCATGCCAAATTTCCTTCTAGGCATTCATATCTCAACCAGCACAGCTTCTCCTCTGCACCTTCAGCCATACCTTCATGTTGAGTAAACACACAGGGATATTTATTACAGGTCTGTATTTCCAGCACAGAGATATGTAATTCATTTGGTGTGTCTGTCATCTGGTTACAGCCTTTGGTAGCAAAACTGTACAGAAGCTCTCATAAGTTTTTTATTGCTCACCAAATAACATGCTGGAACTAGAGATTAATAAATTCCCCTGGATCTCGTGGTGCACAATTACGCTGAAGCACAAGCCCTTGTTGTTTTTATTTTCCTCTCCCTGTTAGACTGTGATATTTGAATTTCCATCACAGTCTGTCTCAACTGAGGAGACCTGCTCGGTTGGAAATATTTTCCATCCAGGTTTGCCGCCTCTGAAGATGCAAGTTCCGTGTCACCAGCCAAAATGTCTTGTAATGGAAACTCTTTGATTCAGACACGCACTCACCCACACAGCCGACTGTATTTTTAATGAAAAAGCAAATATCGCTCGCATCAGACACCACAGACCATGGCCTGACTGGGAATCAGGAAAGTGAAGCAAATAAAATGTGTGCATTTTAGAAAGTTTTGCAAATGACTTTGGGTTGTTTTGGCGTATAACACTCACATACTGAATATATGACCTGTTGCTGCTTAGCTCTTGCCCTCACTTGGTTTTTCCTTACCCAGCTGTAATCTTGCACTACATTTGTAGAGCAACTGGATGAGTGTCAAGGTTGACATGGTCTTTAGGACGGAGTGTGGCCACAGAGACAAATGTGGTGTTTGTGGCTGACCCTGCTGCCTGAGCTTCGAGGTGCGACAGCGTTACGTTAGACAGATTTGTGTGAGGGACCTCGCAGAAGTTGTGTGAATGAAAATCAAACCAGTGATAAGAATGGAATGTGGATCCCTGTGTATAGCTGAGTGCTTCACTTGATTGAAATCATGCCGCCATCTACGGTTTTGGCTGGTTACCATCACCGTTACGCCTTCTAAACATTTTTAAGTACACTTTGTCGAATGCCTTGGAAGCTGCTCCTTGTCACCATCGTGCAGAAGCTGAGTGAAGGATTGCAGATACAAGTTTTCCTTTGCTCACGCTGAGCACGGGTGTTGGCAAGTCCATCCAAGGTAAACATTTACATATAGATTTCACACCTTAGCAACACTGATACAAGGTGCTGGGTGCCCATTGTACGCCCGGAGGTTTGATGATGTGCTGGAATAGCCTACGAGCTACCTGACAGGCCTGTTGAAGCTAGAAGTCGGCCTTGTAACACTGTTGGTGAGGCAAAGGGAATTTCTGTGGTTTCAGACTAAAGTGGCTGTATATAATTTTCTCCCCACCCAAACCATCTGTTGATTCCGTAGAATGAACAGTTATCCGCATACTCTGCTGCTACAAGGCGTGTTTATGTGGCTCTGAATGTTGCCCAGCACATTTTCATCAAACATGGCTCAAAGGCCTCAGCGAGTGAGAGCTATTTAAAAAAAAACATTTTGGCTAAAATAAGTAAAAAAAAAAATTTAAAAAAAAAATCACCCCCTTAAACCCCCAACATATAGAATATTCATATGAACACTCATTGCATTGTACTAATTGATTTAGATAGCATAGTATAATGAGACTTTGTGCTTTATCATGTGTGCTGCTTTCTGTGTGTATTCTATGTCTCTCTAGTGTCTCTTTGTGCCAGAAATGTTGCTTTATGGCACAAAGGACAAATAAAAAGTGGGCTCACTTTTACTGCAGTGTCTCTCTTAGTACCCCCATCCGCTATGCCAGTTGTGTTACTTGCTGGTTCTCTCTGCTACAAAATATAAGGTTTGATGCAAGAAGACACAAAGCAGTGTCATCCTCCAAAAGAAAACTCAGCTTGCTATAATATTCTTTCTCACACACGGTTCAGCCAGTGCAGTTGTAATACAAACGCTGAAAGAGCGAGCATAACACAGTATGCAGTGAGAAAAGCGTGGTTTGGTTAGCATTGGGCAAACTTGATAAATTCCACACCTGTCCACGACTTAACGGGTAGCCAAAGTCATAAATTTCAAATTCTAGTTGTAAAAGCTCAGAGTTGCCCAATCTGTGTCTCTTTATCAAACATTATGTCGGTGTCGCAGTTTTCACATAGCTCATCGTGGATTTCTTTTGATAACATGGAGCAGCTGTCTTTAAATTCCCTTCCCCAACATCTAGCTGCTTTTATGGCTCATAGATGACGCCCCTGTAAGGTAAATCCACAAATCCATAATCTGTTCTTCAAACTCCCAGCATCGGTTTCTTTCAAAGTGTGAGTCAGCCTGCATTCTCAGTTGATGTGAACGCAATTTACAGTAATTTGCTGGTGACTACCAGCAAGGTCCTCACCACACCACATCACTGAGCGTTATAGTTATGGGAACACCAGCTGTTCATGGCTTGCAGATGTTCTATTTTTTTAATCAGCGTGCAACTGTAATGTTCGAGCTGATTGTACTACACTGCCAAGATGGTTTAAGACTTCTTTTTGTGGTCATCTTTTATTGCATGGGGGTTCATTTCAAAGCCGTAATGATGTGAGATAAGTGTATTGGACTCGCTAATCTGTGTTGTGGATCTTTGCTGCCCTTGTTGTTTCCACATTCATCAGGGACAGTGATGGCTTCCCTGTTCAGTTCATACTCACCCAGACGGCACCTCCAGCCAAATCATGCAATTATTGCTTTATAAAGGGTAATTAAATGGTTTTCCCCACTGAACTAGGGGCCTTTGTGATTTACGTGGATTGTGAGCTGCCTGGAGGAGCCTGCCTCAGCTGTGCCACAACGACCTCCCCCACAGGCTACTCCTGCTGGGGCTCTATTATGACCCTGTCATGGGTACAAGGGGTGGAGGCAGGGGCACACGGGGGCTGAAATTTGGCACAAAGACGAGACTGCAGTCAGATTCTCTGGCACGGACACAAGTCCTGCCCGTGGGCACATGTCAAACTTCAGTCTGTTGATTCACCAGGGGTTCCCTGGTGCAGGAAGAATGGAAAGAGAGATTTAGGAGAGATAATAGAAGAATAAGAACAGAGCTGTTTGTTCATGCCTATTTTTTAAAGGGGCAGACCAGACAGGCAGAGTTTTCATAGCCTGATCAGCCCTGGGTGCTGTGTCTCTGAGGGCTAGTCAGCACTATTTCGCCTGCCCCCATCTAGCCCCCTGGCCTGGAATAGTTGGAATCAATTCAAGTCAAGGAGTGAATGTTTGCTAAGCTGATTATTTTTAAAAATACAAGGTTTAAGGTTATCTGAAAATAATTGCTGTTGTTATTATGTTATGGAACTTAGGCTGGAAGAGCATTTTACAGGGTCCATGGTCAGGAACGGTGACGTAAGATCACCGGTGAAAGCTGAGACTGAAATTATCCTCTTTCTGCTCTTTTTCCCTTGGAAGGTCATGAACTGGCTTGCACTGGCTTGTCCATTAGCACAGTGATGAGTCACACATACAGCAGACTGCAGTTAGTTTCACTGCCTTCTCTCTTACCTGCCTGGCTTGCCTCACTGATTAACCACCGGAGCTCAGTGTATTTTCACACGAACACACAGGGCCCCATGCCTGTAATTACCTCTTATTATGGTAGGAAATGGATCCCTCACATCTGCTTCCAATGAATGGGCAGGTTAGCCCTCCTGCTTTCTTGTATTATTGCATAAACCTCTGGCAAACAGATGTCTCGCTAGGTGTGAGCGCACCCTCAAATTAAGGCCTGTCGTTGAGTTATGAGGACAGGTGAAATTCGGCTGTCAACCGTCAAGAGGAAGATATTCCCAGACTTTGTTTACGGTTGATAGATCACGGCCCTCGGGTCTGTGAGGCTGGTACAAAGCCAGTCGCAAGTCTCTGTACTTAGATGCACAGTGTCATCACAGTGATTTACTCAGTCATGTTTTGTACTGCCAAAGCCCTCACTTAAGAAAAGCTCCAACTGGAAGGAACAGTATTTAGTATTTAGACAAAACATAATGTTAACGGTAATTTAATAGTTAAAGATACATGATGCTGTGGACTTGTGAGTGATCTTTGATAGGGACTTGCTTGAGATGCACTCTTTCTGAGGAAGGTGTTTCATGGAACAAAAGGAGAAGTTGCAGACTCTCACGCTCTTGTATAACAGACATTAATCTCTATAAACAGATTAGAATCTGCAGGCAAGGGACAAGATTTTAGTAGTGGAAGCGTTCTGGTTGCTGTTTGTAGTCTTAGTGGTTTTATGAAGGTAAACAGTGTGCATGGGGAGCGAAAGAGGCAGAATGTCATTGGTCGAAATGTCATCTGAACCTAAAACATCTCCAAAAAATATTGATTTTTGTGTATTGTGTCGAGAAATGTGTAACTTGTGTAATAAAAGAAACTGAAACTGAAACTGAAACGGAAGTAGTCAGCAGCTACACAGGAACTACTGTCTGTCGTCCCCAGAGGCTAAATCACCATCAGACAAGAGCCGATGGGTTCTGAGATTAAGCCAATATCAACAATGGTCATCATCACACTACTTTATTAAAATATTGTAGAGTGTGCAGTTAATCTTTTTTCATGAAATTCATTGTACAACCACAGCTATGTTGACTTAGTTTTAAAGGTGTCAGTTGGGGATAATAATAAACCTTGGGAACACAATACGCCCTCCAGGTTTGGACATCAAGGAATAAGAGTTACTGTCAAAGTGACCCGACTTTTTCAGGTTAACTGTTCTCTTTCATGTCCTGCTCCTGGCTAATTGTAATGAGGGTCTTTTACAAAGCACAGGAGCGGGGCCGTTAAAGGCTCATTTAAGGAGCCTGGGCTTGCAAGGTAAATGTCTGCAATGACCAGCGTCAGTAAAGGTTTGTGGTTTCAATTACCTCACAGTGGGATTATTGCTCATTAGTTCTGACACAACTATACTATAATATTGTAAGTTTAAGTTCATGTTATAGTCTCCATAATGTGGAGGGAAAGCTTAAAATATGCCTCTGTGCAAGTTCTGATAAGCTTTTTTTTTCATACCTTGAGGGTGTAAATCGTGGAAAAATTTGTAGAAATATGCTATCAGTATCTTGTGTTTACATAAATCTGCCATTGTTTATGGCGATCCAGTCTGTTTACATTATAGGGAATGCTGTGTTTGCATTTAAGTATTGTTCTGCTCTCAGTGAAGGTGTAGACGGTTTATTTTGGGAGTATCTGGGGAAGGAAGAGTAATTTAGGTGAAGGAAATGTTTAATATAGCCAAGGGATTTTAGCTGGATCTCCAAGCGTAAGATCCAGCAGGCGTGGTCCTGTCTGGGGGAATTCCTTCCTCCAGCCTCATACAGGACAATGGGATTGTTGTCAGGATTATAGAAGTGCTACTTTATCACACTTACTATCCTAACATGAATGTGTACAGATCCATCAACGGCACTGAAACTGTTCTGTTCCGTGTTTTACCTGGTAAAACGATGGGCTTTGAGATAAGGTGTCACTCCTCACATTTAAATCAGATGTGTTGGACACTCTTTGTAACAGACAGCTGGATAAGCCATATAAATCCAGTTGTGACTCATGATAGCAGCAACCACATCACAATCCATTTTTCAGCCTGATAAGTAAGACTGGTGCACGATCCCTACAGGAAAACAGTCTAGACAGGAAGATTCGTAGCCTTGAGGAGTTAAAATAGGTTAATGTGGTTACACAGTTAGTAACCAAATATGGAGTGCTTTGGCCTTGAAGTGCGACTAGTGCTGTGGTGTTTCATTTTTGGTGAAGCACTAAGTCATAATGGCGTAGGAAAAGTAATGAGAAAGTCATTACCCTGGGCACTGCCATCGCAACAAGCAAAAAATAAAAACTTGAGACTTTGATGATGCATTTTTAAGCATGGCTTATGCATGTTAAGATGATAAACTGGACCGCAGCGTTCAGCAAAAGCGAATGATGCAGCGAAGTCTCACTGCATAGCCCCTTGTTGACCTTGGACAAGAGCAATGACGGAGCTACTGTTTATCTCCCATCCAACAGCTTCCCCCCCGGCTCTCATTCATAACCATATCTTCATCCTGCACCCTCTCCGTTTGCTTATCCAAAGTCTGCTCTAAGCCTGACTCAGTGCTTGGCTGACCAGGATTTCCATACTTGTTTCTGAAGTTGGAGGGATTGCAGCAGCATGATGAACTCATTTTTTTTTTGCTAGCATTGAAACAACAGTGGCTTAATGTTTATACTACTTTTAGCCAAGTTATTTTTCCCATAAAATTTCATGATTTGTCTTTTTGTGTCCTGCTATATTTAGGTGTATTCAGAAAGCCAATTTAAGCGCTTGCAAAGAGCCAGAATCGGTAGGATACAGTCATAAAAGATATAGGAGAAAATGACCCTAATGGTCCGACCAGTAGTTACCTCATGTGTAAGGTTTGCGTCTCCTGACTGACCCCAACAAAGGAGCTTTACACCTGGAGAAATCCAGCCTTCACATCACCAGGATTCCCCACATCCTTCCTCGCCTTTACCCAGCCTCCAGAAGAGATAATCCTTTGCGAGTGCCCAGCTCCTTGATCCTTTGTCAGTGGGTGACAGGGGGCGTCTAAGTCCAAGGGTTTTAAAGGAGAGAATGGAGATGGTGAGAGCCAATCACAAACAAAGCATTTCATGCAGTCAAAGTAGGCACCTGATCCTCTCTCATATGCCGAACCAAATAATTGGTTTTGGGAATGCTGACATTTCTCTACTTCAGGGAATCGCTAAAGAGGCGATGCTCGCTGTCTTTTTGGCAGATGGTTACAATGTGCCATGATGTTTGGATTGGGAGATATAAATCACTTCCTTTGCTAAACATGGAAGGAAATCTGAAGGAAAGTCCCTTGTTAGACTGCAGTTTAAGGTCACAACTTGATAGTTAGAGTGTGGGTGGATTTGCTTCATAACATCCATGTCTATTTTTGGTCATTAACTGAATAAACTGGGTTCTGTCAAAACCCAGTTGCTAAAACACTCCATTCTCCAAATAGCAAAGTGGGGAGCAGTATAAATAGAGAAGTGTCACCCCTGAATCTGTGTGTATTCCTACTTGAAACAAATCAGTGTACACTCAGGGGTGCGGCTCATTACTATGTTTATGTTTATATGACCTGACTGATTTGAAGACATCTACAGTCAATTTTAGAGGGGGGGCACAGATTTGGACGGGCTAATACGCTGTGCAACGGTTGGCTGTGTCTGCCCCCACTCAGAAGCATGGTTTCCTTCAGTGTTTATTGATTCTTGTCCAGAGCTAACCTCAAATGGGAAGGTGAGAGGGTTGCCAAGAACAGCAGACAGTCTACTGTAGTGAACCTTTTCTGATGGTGGATCTGGAAACCGTTTGGAGTTTTACACTGGGGAGAGCCTTGCACAAAAGCATCTTTGAATATTACGGCCAAAATGATTTCAGGTTGCTCTGCAAATACACAAGCTGGGTAGTCTCAAGTGCCAAACTATAGTGACGATTGTATTAGCTTGTGGCTGTGGAGAATACGTGGTTTGACCTGTAGGCCTTACATGCTTAAGCTTGAAAGAAGAGATACTGTATGTGGCTTCTAATAAATGATGATTTGTTACTCTTAAAGCTGCATTATGCAAAATTGCATCGATTGAAGTGAGGACTCAGTGAGGACATGGTTCTTGCTGATAGATTACATGATTATTTGGTCAGTTGAGTCTATCAGGTCCTCACTTCATCAGAGTTTGGCAGTTTTGCATTGTAAAATATGAGTTTCCTGTGTTTTAATTTGGTATTTACAAATGGTAAAACAGTAGTAATCATATCAGTTTCTGAAATGATGACATTTGAAATGCCACCAGTGCTGGCACCTGTGAGCAGGCTCCTCTCTGTACCCCCTGTTCCATCCTGCACCGACGTCCACTCTGGCCACAGGGCCTCTGAAGGAGGGTGTAATAACACCTGCAGCGACGCAGCTCCTGAGGTATTTTTATCTCCCCTGGAATTCCACCTCTGTCATTCCTGTAGCTCTCAGTCAGCGAGTGGGCCTTGAAATGGTTTTCTGCAAGTCACCTTCCTCACCACGTTTCCTTCTTCATCAATTACCAACAGTAAATCCCATAGTGGATGTACTTGAGCTAAAACTTCTGCTTTTAAGGCCATAATCAAGCTGAGAGCTCATTTTTGCGGAATTCCTGAGAAACTAAGAGCAGCATTGTGCATGAAAATGGCACAGCAGCTTGCAGCTGTTGGATTGCTAAGGCAAACACTGCTCTTGTGTAAATGAATTTCTCTCCTGCTGCCAGTTCTTCAAACAGGCATGTGCACTATGCCCCGGCCAGCCGGGTTTAGAACAGAATCCAGACTTTTGCAGACAAAAACAACAATAAAATCACAGATGACTCAAGCAATATGCTGGCATATGTTACTGAATGGTGAATGCATCAGTGCCACTGCATTCATTGCTGTGGCACTGACTTATGGCCATTGCCCTGCCAAAATGTACGTAATGTGGAAACAGCTGTGAGCATTCATAATAGCATTGTTTGTAATGACTCAGAACTCTGATTACTTTGCATGATGTTTCAGGCATACTTAGAAATAACTTGTCTATTTATTGAATAATTAATCCCCCAGAAACAGGAGCCAGTAAACCAGGAGGAACCTCAACAGAGCCGGAACTCTCTAGTCTCTGTGACTTGAGGATCCAATGGCAAGAACAATATTTCCACTCTATTTTGAGGTGCATGGAGTCCAACTACTTTGGTTGTTTTTAGTCTTTGCACTTATTAGAGCTTTCACACCGTCAGTGTCTTCATACTGCACTTCTCTCAGGAGGTGAGGGGGTTTCTAAGTGTTGATAGCATGGCTAATTTAGGAGTTAGCTGATATGGACACTGTGTGAAAGGGATTGAGGTGACTTGACTTAGTCGTCATGCATGATTAAAAAGACATAATCTGAAAAAAATGGAATCACCCCGTTGTTTATGCCTGAAACCAAAATGATTTTGTCATTGCCTACACTGTAACTCAATATCAGACGATCCCTGAGAGAAA
Organism: Myripristis jacobus; assembly: GCA_900302555.1. Lineage (NCBI taxonomy): Eukaryota > Metazoa > Chordata > Actinopteri > Holocentriformes > Holocentridae > Myripristis > Myripristis jacobus. The sequence goes on from OMLB01017821.1 coordinate 27,558, forward strand.
ATCAGTCATTATGAATGGCTTTGCATTTTGTAAATATATTTCTGATTAGCACTTAGTATTAACCTAAGTCATCTAACCCATTATATTTTTATGAATATGATTTTCAGTTTATAACAACAGTCTTTTATCTGGTATTTTGCCATTGAGAAGATAGTGAGACTTTCCGTGCTCGTCTGCGTGGGTTGTAATGAAAGCTGACCTTCTCTCGTTGCCCATGGATATGTTGCATTGCTCTGTGTGTGAAGCCAAGCCAGATCTGATTTCTCCTACCCTGTCTTGTCGTCTCCTCCCACTGTTGGCTTTCCCATGGTGCACAGGTTAACAGAAACAGCTGTCAGGTAATTTCCAGAGGGGAGGACGGAGCAGGCTCTTGAAAGAGAGGAATAACCTCTGAATACCTTCACCGCTTCCTCCCAATTCCCCCAGACCTTCAGATGATATTGTCAACATCAGACTGCACTGCCTTGTTTACTTTGCAGTTACAGAACATCTGGAGGAGCGTGGTCATCTTTTCTGCAACAACCCTATTATGTTTACATTAATTGCATAAACAGCTGAGAATGAATATTTTTGTTCTCACAGCTCACTGCTTCAGTGTATGTTGTTATTTAATTTTTTTTTTTTTTTTGCAAGTGTTGGCAGAGGTTGCAGTGTATTACTTAAAAAAGTTGAGGGGGAGACTTTGATGTGCAGATGGTGCCTGACAAAGAGTGCTGCTCAGTTAACAGCAGGTTTTGTTGTGATGTGCTAAGCTGAAAGTGCGTCTCGGGTTACCAAACAAAGACCGTCCAAAAGTCATAGTTTTACATGGTCAACATGTTGGAACAGCTTAGCTTTCCAAAAGCCTCACCACGGTATCCTGCCAAATCCCAGTTAATTATGAGATCGCCATCCTAAATAGCATGACCTTGGGAACTAGTGGAAAGTGGCTTTACCATCATGAAATTATTCCCTCCGGCCAGGATGCCTGGAGGCTATTCTGCCCAGGGCTAGAAGCATTCCCACACACCGAGTCAGCTCATATACGATCTGTTATTGTATAGTTTCAGCGCTGATTTATTTCTAGCTCCCTGTAAATCACATAGAGTTACATATATTGCTATTGTGAACGTCTGATGTGTTCCAGAAAAAATTGCATAAGCTGTGTACTTAGGCAGATTTTCTCTACTTAGCCTTCTTTTCCCACACAGTGGAATGATGAACTAATCGAGCGGGATACACAGAGGGGGGGGAAGTGAGTTGACAGACTGATCTTGCTCCGGCCTGTGATTATGTGAGACAATGCGAGTGTGGCCAAGTCAACAGGTGGTGTCCTATTAGCTGATCCTGAGGCGAGAATGAGGAGGGTAAAGGTAACACTGCCGCCGCCACTGCCGTAGCGAAACCAGAGCTTAATCACAGAGCCATCAAACAGCTGCCGCTACTTCCTTCCTGAAGCTGACCTGGCCCGCAAACCTTTAACTCAGCAGCATCAGTCATTAGGCTTATCTAATAATAATAATAATAATGAAATATACAGCTCACATTTCGGCTACTTGATGTTTAAAAATTGGACAAAAGTGTCATTTGAAATATATTTTTCCACAATACATTTTGTAAATGCTTGCAGATACTGTGGCTTATATTTGTATATTCTGAGCTAGGACTGGGCAGTATATTGATATTATGTTGATATTATAATAAGAGAGATGATATTATTTGAGATTTTGGACATTGAAATATCATAATGTGGCGTAGGTGTTGTCTTTTCCGGGTTGTAGTGGCTGCATTACAGTAAAGGGATGCAATTTTCGGGACTTTTGCTGTTCTAGCTGCTCTATTATTTAACTTCCACCTGCTTGGTCAATGTATCCACATTATTAATGGTCATTTATCAGAAATCTCTTGTGTGTGAATACATTATGAATGCGCCAATAGTCATCTCTAGGATATTGCCACATTATCAGTATTGAGGTATTCAGTTAGAAATGTGATATTTGATTTTGGCTATGCCCACCCCTGTTTTGAAACTAAGTATTTCATCTTTAGTGTGAAGAACACAATAATCATCTATAATGATGGTTATAGTGCACATGCCACTGTTAGACATCTTGTAGGACATCTATAATGCTCTGTGCATTAAACACACGTTGCAGCCTCGGCTTTACGTTATGGCACCGCAGTTCCCAGAGTTATCCGATGGGAAGGAAAGGAGACTTCTTAAATGACACAGCACTGCATTCAAGGGGCTCTTTCTGTTATAAATAACCAGGCCGGGGCTGGCCAGGCCGGAGCTGCTCTTCCCCTTCGACCTGCCACCAGTTTCAGCACCTCGCCTCTCAGCTGTCGTCTGGGGGAACCAGAGCCTCTCAGCCTCCTCCTCCCAGCAGCTCCCTTTCTAAGTCCCGTTACCGGAAACAACCACACTATTTATAGACCTCACAAAATACTCTCACCGTGTTTATGTTTGACGTGTGACACACACCTTGGAGATGTGTTTTTGGTGGTAATTTGTTTTTGGTCAGATCAATGAGTCTTTGTCTTTTTATGTTGTTCTGTTCTTTGCCGTATTAAAGTATAAGATTGTAAAGCGTAACATTTTAACATCCCCGCTCTGACTTTTTTTTTTTTTTTTAACCTGTTGGAGAATAAACATTCATGGGGATATTTTCCTCACAATGAGAGCGCCAGTGTTTTAAGAGCCAAACCTCCAATCCAATAAATTGGCCTGTCTCACACACCACAGAGCCCTATTAAAACAGAATAGGTTCATTCCTGGCTTAAACAGTAGGCTGATAGCTATGTGTCTCTTAATGAGTTGTTTTGCCAGTGTGTGCATGTTTATGTGCGCATGTGCACGTGTGTGTGTGTGTGTGTGTGTGTGTGTGTGTGTGTGCATTTCTTGGTGTCTGTGTGTGTAAACATGAGGGTGGCTGCAGGCCCTTTGTTCATTGATGGCGGGGGCCTTTAGGACTCCACCGCTGGACGAGGTGCACTGGTGAGACTAGGTGGTCCGTGGATGTGGGGCCCTGCTGAGGCCCCTGCTGGGGTGATAATTGAAAAGAAGGGGGTTGTGAAGGTGTCATCTGGGCCCTCACGACTAGGGACATTTGGGTGGAATGTGCTCATGCTGTAGCAACCCACCCACAGTGAAAGCAAGTATAGTATAACCTTTGGAAGCACTTACAGGATATATTATTTGGGAATTCCAATACTGGGCCAGGAAAACGTTGTTAAGGGAGTTTTCGGATGACCTCTGCTTCCACCTACTGTGAACCCTTCAAATGAAAATAAGCATCATCTAAGGGACTTGCTCTTGTGTTGTTTACACAAACTCCAGGTCTTGATTCAGCATGATTCTGCTGTCACTGAAGCGGCAAAAAGCCCCTCAGAGATGGCATTCCGGCTGGTGTCAGGCAGCGGTGTCTTGTTTCATAGCCTACTCATGATCTGGGTTCTCTGTCTGGCCGTTGTGTCGCCAGCCTGTAACCTTTGGCCTGAAATACACTGCAGTGACTCAACCCCAGTTTGCATATTGTGCTATTTGAAGCTGATTCAGACTAGGACAGAGATGAACTACCCTTCTAAAATGCAGTGTGAGAGAATTATGTTGGTTTCTTTTCATTCACTTAGCATTTGCAGGAATGATTACTTTGCAACATTTTACTCAAAGTGGCAGAAATAAATTTTCCATTGCTTGCAATAATTTCTTGAACAAGGTGCTAAAAAAAAATGGCAGCGGATCATTACTCATTGTATTGCAACATTATGTTGCGCTAATCCTGTGATGACAATGAGTCAGACTTCTCCAATGAAAGTGACCTGAGGACCTGTCTACAACCAGCTAGTGTATGCCCTATCCTGTCTGAAATAAACCTAACTTCTTCTATTTAACTCCAGCTGCTGTAATGACAGAGTTCCCCTTTTTCTGTACAAATCGGGTTTGTTAGTTTTTCCAAATAATAAGCTTTTTTTCTAACTGATTCAGATTATTACAGTTTACTCCCTCTGGACAATTCAGATATTTTCTGCAAAGCTGTCAGTCACAGAGAGGTGCTGTATAAACGTTTTTTTTGTATGGTCATTTCAACTTGCTTGAAATAGCATTGGCTCTTGTGGCAAATTCCACTCTTTAATACACCGAGCAGGCAAAAAAAAAAAAAAAAAAGCCAGGGATTATCTATACTGTTTAACTCAGGCCTGGTGTAATGTCAATCCACAGCCTCTAAGCCTGGAGGTTTTGTAAACATGTATAAGTGTACGCATGCGTGCATGGAAGGGATTCATTAGTTCGCCCCAATGCTCCTTTCATCCCTGGAAGGAGAGAACAAACACTACATTTCTTCTTGCTTTGTAATCTCCCTTACTTTAATTGCAGCTCTGTGGACATCTCCTTTCTCTCCCTGTGTAGCTGTATCACTTGCAAGTTCACACATGTTGGATGCTTATTTTGACATGCCTCCCTAAACAGTGAGCGTGGTGTAAAAGGAGAAGAGTGTGTTGGGGTTGTACGGCAGATGCTGACTAGCTGGAGGCGCTGCTTGGCACACACAACTAACAGTATTTCAGTCTTCAGTCGTACCTCACAGGGAGAGAGATGGAAGACACAATAAGAGCACACAATAGACTGACTTTGCTCCGCTTTGTTTAACCATATCAAAACGTGGCAGACATGACTTTTCATGCAGAGGAGGCTCAGAGAATCAAAGAACTATGCATGACCTATGCGAGCACTTTTGCATGCGCTTGGTTTTAGCCTCTTCCAGACGAACATTTTGTTTGAGGCTGCTCTGTTCCTTTTTCAATAGGGAAAAAAAACAGTTTTATTGGAAAGGGAAAGTAGTGTCCCTCAGGGCCTCCACAGTTACCTGTTAATAAGTAGATTTAATGGGGAGCTCAGTGCAGTGCACTCATCTGCAGCACTTTGCAGCACCAGAAGCTTATGTGTGCCGCTCTCACATTAGTAACAGCGTTGGCATGTCCCAGAAGATAGCATGTGTCGAGAACTTTCTGGTCCACTGCGGAATGCCTGTGGGAGACTGCACTTATTGTAAAATGCGTAGCACGACCCTTATGTGGGAGAGAGAATGAATGACATGGGGGAAGGTGGCTGAGAAGACACTCCAACTATGTGTTCAAAAATGCAGTCTTGTTCCTTGGTTTTTATTAAGTGGTCCCCTGATGGACTTCAGCTGAACTTTAAACCCCATTACCCCCCCTTTTTTCCCTTTTTCCCAGAAAAAAACCCCAAAACATTGAAGCGGTTTGTGCACCCGCGGTATTAGTAATGGAACACTTCGGAAGACAATCTGTGTGACTTGTCAAAGGGTGTTTATCTGCTGAATGAAGAGCCTCCTTGCACTTCCTCCCCTGTCCAATCACTTCGGATTAAACCCTGTGGAAATGTCAGAGAGCTGCAGAGAGCAGAAGGGCCTCACTCATCGGCCCTTTATCCACCAGGGGCCCAGGCAGAGGTTTAGTGTCAGAAGTGGCAGTTTGTCAGTTCCCCCACCACTCCACTCAAGGGTTAAACACACAGGAAACTCTGTCAGTCTCTCTCTCTCTCTCTCTCTCTCTCTCACACACACACACACACACAAACAAAACACATACGTAAAGCTCTCCTGTTGCCAAAACTTTGTTGCCCAAAATCTTAAGACATCTGTGCCTCTTGTACCTGCAAGTGTGCACAGCAAGTTGAGGATAAGGTGCATTTCTCATGAGCTTACCCTCTCCCTACCCCCCTATCATCACTCCTACAATTACCAGGCATAAAACAAAAACCCTCCTTGGGTGTATGTTGTCATATAAGTCACAATTCATGTTGTACCACCGTAAATCCAATGTAGTTAACCAAAACTGCAAAATCACACACAAATCAGTGTCATTTCATTAAAGAATTAATTTGTAGTGCCTTTTTTTTATCCTCTCAAATTAAAGATCATACAAGGAGTCTGGGGTTGATCTGGCCTTTGATAGGTAACTTAATTCCAGCGTAATTTCTAATACAGTGCAATTGTATATCAGATTGGACCGGGAACTGAGCATATCCGTACATCTTTATCCTGGGAGGGTTTGGGCGGCAGCCAAAAGTCTGCTAGTGCTGTCAGTGTACACATGCATGCATGTATATACGTGTCCTAATGGTGCTTTAATGCAAGCCTGCTGAAACTCCTGCGCCGACTCCACAGATAGCTGGGGCTCGAGTGAAAGGAGGGTGCTGCAACTCAGGCGTTACTGGTGCCTGGCAGTGCTTGGTGGTCTCCTTCTCTCTGGTTCACTTTAGCCCGAGAGAAGAGCCTGTGTCAAAGCTTTCATCCACTTAATGCTCCCTACAGTTTACATTCCATTCCTGTTTTGAACATGCGGCTACCTCACATCTAAGGAGATATTGTTAGGCTTTAAGAGGGAAAGAGAAAAGTCTCGGGGTGGGTCAAGAAGATTGCGAATTCATCTCGTGTGAGTTTTCCACGAGTGCCCTCGCAGGCCTTGCTTGAAAGGTTGCTGCCCGCTTGCTTGAATCATTTCCCCGGAACGAGCAATATAGTGCGCTGAAGTTTTTTTTTTTTCTCCTCGGCTTTCATCTTTCTATGTTTGCCCATCACACGCTTCAGTGGCACCCAAACAATGGGACAAAAATCAATGATAGGTTGTCCAAGCGCAGGAGATGTTGTTAACGTTAACCCTGAAGAAGGAGCCTCACCCTGGAGAACAGTGTGTAAGCTTGGTCTAGCTTCATAGTTTGTGGAGCAAATTGTTGTGTCTGAGAAATGTTTCTCACACACCGTCCCGCAGCTGCATCAGTGGGTTTATTCGAGGAGTGGGTGAAATGGCAGGCCCAGGCTGTCACACAGATGTAACCAGCATGGGAATGATGCAGAGTGGGCGTATGATAGTGTGTGTTTGTATGCATGTGTTGGTGTGCATGAGTGTGTCTCTGTCCGCGTGAATTGCGGTTTTTGTTTCAACATGTGTGCAAGTGGGCCTAACTGCACAATGTTTGTTCTGGTCTATGTGCATGCATGTGTGTCTGCTCCCATGTGGGTGTTCTTGTGTGTTTGTGTGTGTTCTTTCACCGTGTGTGTCTTGCTGTGTGTTCACGCTGGGAGCAACTTGGTTAATGACTGACTTTGACAAGTTGTGGGCGGTGCAAGAGGCTCCTGTGGCATCTATATAGTGATCTCATGCTGCTGCAAAGTTTTGAACAGGCACATCATGCTTTTTTTTTTGCTGCTCCCATGTTGCCTCTCACATTGTCATTTCAAGTTTTGTCTTTTGAGTTGACACAGCTTGCTGGCAAGTGCTAAAAGTAACACTGATTGAAAGTATTGTTCTTGAGATGTTTATTCTTGTAGTTTTTCAAATAAATATTGTCAAAAATTAGGGGGGTTTGGGTGTCTACAGTCCCTCTCATGTCCATTTTACTCTTGCCAGGATCAATGACTGTGCATTAAAACAAAATCACATCAGTCACAAAACAAAGAAGGTTATAAATGTGAATTTGTCAGTCTATTGATGGCTGATTAAAAGTTCAGCCAACTTTTCTTGGCTGGCAAGCTTGTTAATGGTCCGTGCGTCAGCCCAGCTTTCCTGGTCACTCACCTCTATAGGAAATGAATAGACATCCGTTGAATTGTTGATTGTGTGGCGCACAGTCTGACCTCATGGTTAGAAAGCCAGCATTTGTGTAGCTGTGGAGATGACAGAAGATCTTCAGCTGCAAGATTGTGTGACAGCTGATGGTAAAACCACCCTGAGAGGATCTTGGCACCATTATTTAAGGCCTGCCAGTCTTTCCTGGCCACTCTGCCCCCCGTTGCTTATCAATTGTTCACACAGCAAAATGCAGATATTTCCCTCAGTCCCACTAAACAGCAGCTGGGCAAACTTAAGTCCCGTCCTCAGGCTTCTATGCGGTGTCACCTGCCACTCAGTTTCTATGGAATCTGCTCTCCCTTTTTGTCTTTGGCTGCAGCTCCTTCAACAATCTTGCAAGGCAAACACTGGTATTGTGAACGGAGTAATTCATAAGTCAACAGTGGAATTCCACTAGGTCAGAATGCATGTGTGCCCGTGTGTGCGCGTGTGTGCATTACATGTGCCTAAGTGCATTTACCTGTATGTGCATGTACATCACTGCACATGCTTGCAAATACCTGTTTACTATATATTCCTCTCTGTGAATATGGCACCAAGTCACTAGAGCAAGGCGAGCTTCTGAGACCTATGCCCTCTGGGTGGGGTGTGGTAAAAAGAATTGCAGAGCCGGTCAAGACCTTTATCTCGAGGGAGAGATAACTTGAACACAGAGGGCATGTCTCAACTCCTGGACTGAAATGCAAAGTTCGCACTAGCTATTTGACCCATGCTGCAGAAGCGGAGTGAGAAAGTAGCTTCAGATGCAGTTCATCATTCTCATCATCATTCTGGATATGAGGTCAGTTTGATGGTGTCAGACTAGCAAAGCCTGTCCTATTAGTTTTAAGACCTGGTGCAAATATGCCAATGGCTACTCTGTATGACTGCAGAGGTTTTTACCAAGATGGCACAGCAATGCACACTGAGTGTGTCCAGATCGTACTCCGTCCCAAGGGAGTGGGAAGCAGGAGATGATCACACCAACGGTTGGCTGGTAGGCTCCACTGAAAAGAATTTGGCCAGTCAGCGTTTTCCTTTTGAAAATGGCCCGGGATTGTTGTTGTAAGGGTGTTCAGTCACGGGAGAGAGGATTTGGGGGATAGATCAAGTTATTTATTAGCTGAAGCCATTTAAATGGGAAACTCTACCACAACAGAAGAGGGTGGAAATGGGAACTGGCGTGCCATGCCAACTGGAAATGCCAAGCATGGCACCCTGCCAGGGTGGTATTCAAACATACACTTGGGTTATGGGCGTGGGATGGATGGTGAGAGGGTGAGAGCCTCTAGAGAGATGATAAATAAAACCTCACCGCACTCAGTCTGGACACCTTGTTTTGAGCTGAATAAGTAGATATGGACATCTATCCTGGGTGGCACAGTCAACTTTATCAAGATGATCTGATATGATAGGAGCCTGCTAAGCTTTCTATGTCCTCACTCAGAGTGTGGATGGGTCCATTGGGTGCGCTGGGAGGGGTTCCCTTTATCATATGACTGTGAGAGTGGTGGTCAGGGATTACTATCACAGAGAGGTGTGATAGAAATCTGCATTGATTTAATCCTTGGGAGAATATTCACACATCATCACCCCACACCTAGCCTGTGAAAGTCAGATCCAATATAAAAAATAATGATGATGCATCTATAATGCTTTAAACCCGCACATCCTAATGCAGACTAACGTTTTCTTTTACAGCAGTTAATATGTTCAAGCACCGGAGAATGAAGTTATAGATTAGCCTGGGATGTTCCATCTGAATTTTCAGATACACCTACATTGTTCAGGTACACCTTTGCACATGCCCTGATGAATGCAGGAGGTGACCTAATGTTTCCGTGATAGACTCCTTCCTGACTGAAGAGAAAGGAGCCAGCCATAAAGCACTGCTCGTGGTATGCCAAGTGTTTTAGCCTAGGGGGATGAAGTTTGAAAGCACACTCAAACAGATTTGTGTCATCCCATCATTCTGATGTCAACCTCAGCTGCTTACACTGGCTGGAGTTTTGTGCCGTCTCTGTGTCGGAGCGTGGGTGTGCGTGTATTCACATGCTGATGAGTGCAGTCATCAGCCAGTTTATATCATTTAAGACTAGAAATACACAAGTCAACTAATATTAATGAGTTCTATGGACAGTTTTGCTATTAATCTGTTATGGGCAATGGCCATATTATGCGTAATGGTGTCACAAACCGTTATTTGCATGTGTGCTCAGGGAGAGGTCACTGAGAGATAATGAATGGTAAAAGTAAACATATCACAATGCCACATTTCCTGTCTCAGCCTTTGTTTTGCTCTAGTCTCCCAGGGCCTATGTAGCGCTGGGTGTAACCCACTCCACAGACAGACTTCAGCCTCTATAAATTTCTGTCCCTCTGTGTTTGCTGCAGGTGACCCAAGCCTCCAAGGTGTGGGGAGAGGTCCCTCTGCCAGAAGACTTGGAGGCAGAGAAGAATGTCCAGGCATCGCAGAGCTTACTGGACGATGACGAGGACTTCGCCGCTGATGAAGCTTCAGGAGGTGGGCTCAGTAGAGGTCACAGACCACAATGACAGCTGTCCTCAATTCGTGGGATTGATGTTTTTCATTATGCATTCCTTGGATGGTTGACCAACCCCATAACTGTTTTGAACAAGGGAATGAAGTTAATGACACGCACATTTAGAAAATGCTTCCTGAAGTCTACAGGATTCACTTTTTAATGCACCAAATGGACAAAATACTGGAATATCCCTCACTGATTTCATTCTTCTTACTGACCATTAAAGTTATACTAGTCACAAAGGAGGAGATTTACATGTTGATTGTACAAAAGGGTCTGCAGCTTGCCCGCGGGAAGATATGCCTGATATTTGTTTTACATTCAATATAGGGGTCATTCAAACACCCCTGCAGTGTGACAGATTTATGTTCCACCTGTTTGTGTAAATGAGCCGTGTTTTTTTTTTTTCCTTCCCACTGTCTATACCGCTTTGTTTATGTCTCTGCCTCCACAGATCTGCCCAGTGGAGAGGACGATGGCAGCACACCGTGGCCTCCAGTGGTCTCAGGGAGCACGAGTAAGTCATTACTGGGACCAGTGAATCCAGCAGTTCTCTGATGTGTGGAAGTTCGTTCGACGCTCTGAAGCTTCACGCTCTCTGATTCTGACTTGAGTGGTGTGCAGGCTTCTTGTGTGTGTGTGTGTGTGTGTGTGTGTGTGTGTGTGTGTTTATGCAGGCAGAACTAGATGTCTGTCTGTGCCTGAATGATGTCGCCTTCACATCCTGCTGCACCATCTCCTCGCTCCCTCCTGGCTTGGAGTCTGGTCATAACACAGAGCCACAGATTTTTCTCTGAGACATAAACATCTCCTCTCCTCCTTTCATCCTCTAAACCGGTAGCAGGGGTGAAAGCACAATGAGGCACATGAAAGCCACGATAAACAATAAAAGCTGTGGCAGATATCGCGAAACACCTTTGTTTTGCATACCACCCTCCACTGCCCTCTCTCTAACCCCCTTCATTTTTTTTATAGACTTAAAAAGGATTTATATATTGGGACACGACCATATCAAATATCACAGAAGCATGGTAGCGAAATTAAAAATAACTTGTTAAAATTCGTGGTAGGTGTGACTGTGAGACGGTTTTTCCTACGTTAGTCATGCTTTTATTTGTGGTTTACCACCTTTATCCTGCTGTGGCCTGTTTTTGCCTCTTATAGACATCTCCTCATCGGGCCATCAATCTCTTGAGGCATACTATGCAGTTTCGGGAGTGGCCACCCCACCTTGTTATGATGTGGTTAAGCATGATGAATGCCACTTAATTCTCAAATAATATAACTTAGAAATGCCTCAGGAGTTAGGGTTAGGGTTTGTCTTTTATCCCATCCCATCCCACATATTGTTTATGTTTTTGTGTGTACATTTGACATCAAAGCATTAGATTCAAACGTTTGAAAGTGTTAATTCTATGGGTTATAACTGGGTTATAATTCTCTGGGTTATTAGTCTTGGCATTAACCTAGGGGTTTTATTCTTCCTCATCCTTAACAGTAGTAAACAAAGTGGAATGTCCTGCCATTTGAACCTGCATAGTCTGCCTTTAAATCGTTGATGTAGCGCCAGTTGATAATAGTATATATATTCAGTAGTCCTTGCCTTCCATTAGACAGCATTGATACTATGTTAGTGGTGCTATGTGCTATACAGATGTAGATATAATTTTCATTGTATGTGGGGTTTATATTTACTGTGCATAAACAGATGGAAATTTATGGTACGATAGATAATGCCGACATTTAGGTAATGTCCTCATCCCTTTCACCAGTGCACAGTTTATTATTACTAAAGTGCTTAAAATTCTATCCCAGATAAGGCGGATCATTTTCCATACTATTACGGACACAGGCAAGTGGGTAATGGCTGCTGTGTCTTAGTTTGCCCTTGGTGCCAGACATTGGCTCTTGACAGGCAAGTGGAGCTGATTACATCACGGCAGAATAATTGTTTTGGTAGCAGCTTTGCAAGGTGACATCAGAGCTGGGGCATATAGCATGTGCCCTGCACACAGAAATAGCACTGCTGAGAGGCCTAGCTGAATTTTGGTAATTCAACAAGTCATGTGGACCGAGCTAGAAGAGGTTAAGACATTTGATCCTGGTAATATTGACATAAAAATCTTATCATAGTTTAGCTTAGCGGATGTTGGACTCATAGATGATCCTCCTCTTGGTTTTGCTCCATCTGCACTGTGTGTTACCTATTCCATCTGTGCAATACTGTAGTAACAATAATGAAACTACCCGTCCAAGTAGGAGTAGAATGCAAGCAAGTTAATGATGATATTATTGTCCTAGTTCCACAACTATATTTCACACTATTTTGAAAGGGTGCTGTCACTTCATCATAGGTTACTGACTTTTTACAGTATACCTAGGGCACTGGACACATTTTTTGGGATTACCCACAAAAAAGGCAGATGCCTCTGTTTGCATTAGCAGAAGTCCTGAACCTCATATTTTAGCTCCAGGTTAACTGAGGCCACAATTTTTCAACTCCACTGAAATGCAGAGTTCGATCCAAACGAAGGTGATTTGTTGGTAATGTATCATATTACATAAGAAAACGTTACACTGAGGTCTGCCTGCCTTAACCATAGACCGTGCACAGTATCATCACGCCTACACAGGTTGCAAATTAGCAGGTGACCTGTTTACATCTATGCTGATCGGGCTGAAACAGATGATTTCCTGAGAGCGTTGAAGGGTTTAGAACAGGACTGAAACGCCGGGTTAACCCATTTACACTGAACTCAAGTCCTAGATGGTAGTGGTATCTTAGGTCAGTGTGAAAGTGGTATAACTGAATGGAGTTGTGAAAAATTTTACTTTTTTCCAGTAAACATAGATTTGCAATAGATGCAAGTTATCTTTTAACCTCCCTCCAGCACCAGAGTTGCGGTTGCTTTGAAGTTTTTCTATCTCTCAGCCAACTCCTGTGGGGGAGAGCGGTGCAGTAAACTTGTGATTTGGCAGATTAAAAAAAAAAAAAAAAAACAGTGCTACTCATAACCAATAGGAAGCTAAATGTTAAGAAGATGCAAAGCCAGATTGTGTCGACAAGTCAGGGTGGGGAAATATTTTGTGTTAATGTGCACACTTTTTGTGGTGCAACATGAGCCTACAAAAATCCCCCCATTACTTTGGTTTATTGCTTCTGTTACCATAAACTTCCTGGCTTTTGTAACCATGTAAAGGTCACTGCTGCTTTAAGATGGCAATTAAACAGGGGTGTGAGATCATGCAGCATTTCCTTTTGATATAGTCTTATTTCAAAGGTGGTTTGGGATTTGCAGTGTGCTCAGTATATCTGCCATGATTGGAGGAGGCAGGCCATTTCCATATTTAGATCTGAGGATGACAGGCAGTGGGAAGGAAATTTGGTTTCCTGTGTTGGATACTGAGCGCTATGCTGAGTGTCTCTGTCCTGTGCATGAGCGTCCAGACGGTACACCCAATCCTCCGCCTTCCTTCCCCCTCCGCAACTGTGAAGTGATCAGAAGTAGATGCCACTTTTGCACCCATTATGCTTCATATCCTGTTGTGTTACAATTTGCCGCAGGTTTTGGAATTCCCATTTCCTCCAGACTCACACTGTAGCCGTGACAAACATCTGGAGTCTTAACTCGTTGTAAAGAGGCTATTTTCAATCTCTTTTGTCCATTGTTTTTTTTTTTTTTTTTTGCCTAATCACAGCCTGTAATGTTCTCTGGAGATATGAAGATTAAGTTCCATGTCCTACTCAGATTTCATCTTGACCTCCACACTCTGAACCCCATAGAGATTTGTGGGAGACAACATTTAGCCTATCTCTCATCTCAAAGAGCTTCCCTTGTTCCACAGCCTCATTTACAGACATTCCCAGTGCACCGAGGATATTGGCCACTTTGTTTAGAGACTAAAGAAACAGAGGTTAGCATGTCTGCTTGGTAATGATGATGTGGTCAGAGAAGGTCTGCGGAGGCTAAGTTCTTCCCAGTAGCTAATTTTGGAGCAAAATCTTGAGAATACATACCTCCAGACTGCTTTTGGCTATTAGACCTCATTTATAGGCACACACCATTTTGGCCTTTCTGCTTATTTTGCAGAACCAGAGCTAGACACAGTATTAAAATAGTGATCTGGCGTAGAAGGATGATACGTTTTATTATATTTCTTGTTTAGAGTCGAATAAACTTTTTTCAGCGCAATGTGTCATAAACCACGTTTGATTTCCCCATCGCTGCCTGACGTGTTGAACTGAGAGGCGATGTGCAGCCTGGAGTTTCTCACTTGTACTCATGGGAAGGATAAGTGAAGAGATGTGTTCTGTGTTAGGTCGTCCAAGAAGCTTGTTTTCACTCCAGTGCCACAGTGTTCATGATCCAATGGGATTCAAGCAGAGAGGGCCTCAGAGACATGCATCCCACTCTTATGTAGCAGCTAGTATTACTCCCTATCAAAACTGGTATTTGGTATTTGCTGAAAGAAACACAGCAGGTTTCTTTTATCATCTATGGAGCAGGGCAGATGTTGCAGCATGCGATAATAAATCAGGATAATGAACCTTGTCTGTCATTTGGATACTTTTTGCCAGGGTGTCGAGGGACTGGGGCCAGGCCACCCACTCAGTACTTGTGCATTTTTCCTTGGGTGAACAGTTGGTCAGATGTGTGTCTCAGTGCCAGTGCCTGTGTGTGTGTGTGTGTGTGTGTGTGTTTGTGTTTGTGTGTGTCAGGCACAGGGAGCCTCTCATATAGTTACACTGGGACAGAAGGACGAATGCTGGCAGCTGCAGTTATTTTGGTGAGCTCTTTGTTGTTGCACTGCTGGGCTTCCCAAAGGTGGTCACATACAGACTCACTAACCAACGTCCCTGCAGCGGAGCATGCCACAAGAAATGTGGGTGAGGGAGAGAGGGATCACTTAACTCACAATACAATGAGACAGGCGGCCAGCATCTGTGGACAATGACAGTGGTAACAGTCCAACAAGAATAGACAAAAGTGTGAGTGTTGTGTTGGTGAAGGACACTGGACACTTTTGGGTTATCCTTTGTCAGAATAGGTTGTGTCAGCCATTGATAAAAGGCCTTTATCCTCCATTAGCAAACAGTTGATTGCCAGTCACTATGCACAAGACACCATTGTTCTGAATGACTACTTGAATGGCCTTAGTCACTGACTTGATCCTTATTCCTTGGCCCCATGTTGCTGCGCTCTGTTGTGCCAATAACAAATCTGTTGCCCAGGAGAACTGGCTTTTGCCTCTCCTCTTTAGGAAATAAATGCTCAGGGTTTCATTGCTATTTGTACTATCTCCTCTTTCCTTATGGCAATGTCTAAGTAAAGGGTTGTAGCTGATATCTACTTATTTTGATGGCTGTTATAATAATAATAATCTGTGCTGAAGGAAAAACCTTTCCCTTAAGGAAACTGAAGAAAAGACAATGGCTTGTTGTGTTACACAGCTATTATTGAATTAGAGCTTGTGAAAGAGTGAGTTTTGGCTGTGTTTTCAATTGTTCCTGGGTTCCCTCAGATCTGTGACTTTATTTGAATAAGGCTCTGTGGTTGGTCAGTGGCTTCCTGGCTGCACACTAGGAACTGTCCATTTGATAGTAATAATACCCCTCCTGGGATTTGTTAAGCTATTAACTCTTTAGCGTTTGGTAGATAACATTTCAGATAACATTTTCAGTGCATACATGACCAAATGTGGCACCAAGTATGACTCGTTACTTGCAAATAATCTCACCAAAAGAGAACAGTAACTTAGTTTCTCCCCTGGCAGATAAGAGAACTATCCTTTTCAAGTTCCCAACTTTTCATTTTACTATACAGTGGGCACTTTGTTTCAGTGAAGGACTGTGGTCTGTTCTGCACATAAAAGAGAAGAGAGCTAAAGTGGTTACCGCCTTTTCTCTGGCTCGCGCTCTCATGGCAGTTTGACTCCAACAAGGATCTCCACATCGCTGAAGCCTTTGAAGTAGCGGATGCTTCATCAGCACTAATTATTATTGGTCACTGTTCTTGACGGACCTCAGATGGTTTGGGCAGGGCATGTTATCTGTCCCACTGTAGTCTGTTTCCTGGCCAGTATTTGTAAACTGTAAATCTATGTTTGGAAACTCTTGGCTTACACTACCAGACTTAGTACTGTAGCTCCCTTTGTATTTTATTACAGCCTCTTCTTGACCTGATAATATTAACCAACAGCAGCGGTTAATTTCTTCCAGTAAATGACATCCAGCTCATTAGAAAAGTATATATCTTGCATACTGTATATGCCAGCTTAGTGTAAACCTACTTCAGGAAACTCTTCTGAAAGACATGCGGCATCTGCAGTGATTGTGCATCAATGGCCGAATGTTTTTGTGTGAGCAGCTGTAAAACAGCTGGATCCAGCACACTTACTTGATTATGGAGGAGCGGTTGTTTACTGCTGTCTGTTGAGGTTTATGGAGTGGACTTGCACAGAATTTGGATTGGAGCGTGAAAAATCCATCTTGTCAGCACAGTGTGAGGTTATTACTATTACTTTAATGAGAGGATACTTAGATCGAGATACTTAGAGCTTGTAAATGTGTTACACCTTTTGTTCACCACTTTGCAAAGTCTGTGTTTCTCTTACACAAGGGCCCTTTCTCAAAATCTGCCCAGCTTCAGTTTCAGAGTATTTGAAATGCTCTCTTTCATTTTAGAGCATTGCCCCTGGTGCAACCAAAGGAATGGAAGAATGAATGAGTCACCGCAAAACAGAACATGGGCATAGTTTCCTTTGCCAGTGCTGAAGGTTACCCTTTGGCAAAAAAATGGTTAGGACAGTGGTCAGTTTTTTCCACTGAGAAGGGAAAACAGGAAGCAGCTCCTCCCTGTGACGCAGCAAAGCCTGAGGGTGGATCTGTCAGACGCTGGAGATGTGAGGGGCAGTGTGTGGAAGTGTGTTTGGCCCATAGGATATCCTCTGTGCCCTGCTGGACTAGTCATCAATCATTCCTAAGAGATACCCCTGACCCCGTCTCCTGGACATTGTCATGCAAGCAGCTCCTTATGTTCAGTGACAGGCCGATGCTTGTTGAACAAATTAGCCTTGTCACAACAGGCTCACAGCATCCATGTTGACTCTGGATGACCACACTTTAAGGCCCTTTTTTTTTTTTTTTTTTTGCTAAAATAG
>OMLB01017821.1:46364-75666 GCA_900302555.1 Myripristis jacobus
GGTCAAGCCCAATGCGGCTGGGATTTAAAGGCCAGGCTGGGCTCACTGCTCAATCAGGTCTTTGTCTTCTGCGTAGGCCTCCATGTGTTCAGTGGGGGCCCATTGCACAAAGCCGCCACAGTTCTGCTGCACAGCTTTAATAGCTAAATAAGTTTGTGAATTAAAAGCTTGGAATGCTATTTTTCCAGGCTCCTTTTTTTCCGTGCCACCCGTCATGTCTGCACTCTGACAGTTTCATCGCCCTTGATGGTGATGGTGCTTGAAGTGGGGATTTCCCCCCAACTGGAAACAGTGAGGGATGCACAGGAGAATGGGTCTTAGAGAAAAGGGGCTGCTCGTTAGCAGTAGGGCACAACCCGGCGTTCTAATCAAAGGATCTCGGGGCGGCAGCAGTCCTGCACTCGCCAGTCCGTAACGTCAAAGCGGCGAGCTCAGAGAGAGTTGGGGCTGCGAGCCACTGTTGACCTGGCGGCGAGTACCCACTCAAGTGATTAGATTAGCTGCGGGTCAAATGAGGTGCTTTGATGAGTCACTTTGATGTTGCCTGTCTTCTGGTGCCATATTCAGGCCTAACAATTATTCCTATAAGGCTGACGGTAACAGCTTGCAGGCACTCTTCCAGACTGTGCGGATGCCTGCAGCTCTGCTGTACATATTCACCTCATTGTGTGTTTTCATAGCCACCGCTCAGTTTACTCTGCCACAAATGAGGCCTTTCCTCACCAGGAATGGAAGGCATCTTGGAGACACCGACCGGTCTTGTAGTGCCAATGCTCTGTGTAATGAAAGGGAATTCAGTTCTGTTTTGAGAAGGCAGCTGTTTACCAGCCAAGGCTTAGGCAGTGTAGCATAAGGCAAGGGTCCCTACAGGCCCTTGACACAATGAACACACAGCCAGTGTGTGGACACAAAATCTTTAACTTTTAATTAAGTGGCTCACCGTAAGCATGATAAATGTCTGCTGTCAGTGCCTACATGCTTAGTGACATGTAATTATGGGAGGAGAATAGGGGAGAGGGAACGGGGAAGAAAAGAAGTGAACGAAGAGCATGTTTATACTTTGTGCATACAGTTTATGTGTGCACATGGACATGCATCATATTGTATGTGAGGCTGTTTGCACATATTTATGCAGGCACCTGGTCTCAGCGTTTGCCCAAATAGAACATGACTCTTTGCTATTGGCATGGCAAGTAGCATCTGACTGCAAGAAAGAGTACAAATATTGACTTCCTTCCTAAACCCACAATACCAGACTGAAATCAGAGGCTGGCAGACACGTCCCAGTAAGGTGTTGGCAGGAGTGTGAGAATGAGGAATCCTGAGGACCTGAGCTATTGACAGGTTGATAGGTTACGATTGTGACTTTGGTATTACAAAGATCATCTTTTTTTTTGTTGTTTTTGTTGCTGAACATTTTTGAAAATGTGTCTTTAAGTGGCTGCATCAAACTCTGTGGGACATGAAAATCTTAATTCTCTTAAGTGAAGTAGTTCCTACCTGCTTCTGCCTGCTGCTTAGAATTACTTGTGCATCCAAATAAATCAGCAGGACATCATACTGCATTGCAGAGAGTTCCTGGATCCAGTACTATTTACTGCATATGGTTCATCTTTGTCCACTTAATGTGCCAGATAAGTAGGTTTGTCATATTTTGTAGGACAATACAGTGACTGACAGAAAGTTAAGACAATGACAAACTCACTGAAAGTAAATGACCTTCCCTGACATCTTCTGAATTGTACTAATTTTACAAATTCCATCCATCTGGCATTCAGATTGAAACATCTGCTAAGAATCAGTTGTAGCTACTATGTGACTGATGTCAGATTTTGGCATGCCCTATCATCTCTCAGTTAAGCCACTTGTACTATATGTTCAGTGGCAGGCCAGCCTCGCTAACACACCTACTACAGTCTGTTGATTTAATTCCTGCTACAGCCCCCTCCGCTTCCTGCCTGCTTGCCCGCCTGATGTGTTTGACTTGGTGGACGTGGAGGGAACCTGAGGCCCCCTTTCCCGAGTCATTCACAGAGGGGTTTTTTCATCTTCCTCTGCAGCCACTGGCACAGTAGTGATGCTGACTCAAACTCCCACTTACCTTCCAACTCCCTGATGTCATCAGCTTTCACTCAGGAAATCTGGAACAAACTAGTGGCCCAGCAATCTTGGCTGATATCCACGCACTGTGTGTCTGAATGTTTGCATTGATTGTTCTTTTTGCAGGACAGACCCTCCACTCAGTTCTGTGTTTGAGACACATGGACTGTAACAGTGCATGTCTGCAAGTATTGAGTCTGCTGCTTATCTGTCTCTGTGTGCAGACTGTCAGATCCTACACAGAGTGAGCGAGTGAGTGAGAGAGAGTGAGAGAGAGAAACCCTGATGCTGTAATTTAATTTCTTAGTTATATTTGAGTGTATTTCAGTGGGCCTTGAGTGTGCCTGTGTCAGCGTGTGCCTCTTGTTAGAGCCTATGTGTGGCACAACGCTGCAGTTGTTGGTTTTAGTTCAGACCAGACCACAATTGAGATATGGAAATAGACACCATAATTTGTATGTGGCTCTCATTTCAGCCACAGAAATGCTTTTCAGCTTTTACTTCCTGAAACATTCAACCGAAAGCTTCCCCAAGGGGGATTATTCTCACACCGTATCCTATAGCACATCATCTTTAATAACGATCAACGCTTAATCACAAGGAAAATTGCTTTTTTATAATCTGGCTCACCGTGTCTAAACTCTGGGACAGATTGATATTAGTGCTGAGCCTGTGGTTATTGTCTGTTATTGTGTGGTTAAACTGACATACTCTCCTCCCGTCTCTGTGTTTCTAGTCTATTACAGAGCTCTAGTTAACTTCACTGACTCCCTGGTGTACGGCCCTGAGCTTGAGGACATCTTTTCATCGGCTTTCATTGAGATTTCCGACGCGGTGGTTGACACGGTACGGCCCGTCATCACAAATCACATTACATCTGTCACTCCACTTTCTGCCATATGATAGTGCTCCTACTACTACTGAATGTATTAGAAGTACCTTTTAAGCTTTATCCATGTGATTCATGGCATTGCTGATGAAACTCAAAGTGTGAACTTATGTCTTAAAATAAACCCCAGGCTTGTTTATTTGAACTTACCGAGTCTCTAATGTTTTTGCTCTGCAGCTGGAGTCTGAGTACAACAGGATCCCGGGCGTCCAGACAGTCAGCGTGGTCCTCATTAAGTAAGAATAGAGTTCCTGCAAATCACACATTGTGACATTCACAGTAGATAACCTGCAGCTGTGTGCCGTCAGCTCAGTGTTTTTATTTTTGCTTGAGCTAGGTGATATTTCACTCCCTTTTTCCACGCTGGATTTGTGCAGCAGATCATTTGTGTAGTGAGTGATTCATCAGGTTTGGATTCCTGTAAAGGACATCTAAAGGGAAACTTTGACTTGACTCTGCCGCTCCGCACTGTCTCTGCTCTTTGTAGGAAGGTGATAAGAGAGGATGGAGTGGATATATTCGTGGAGCTGGACGTGGGCTCTGACTACAACACCAATGATGAGCAGATCCGCAGTGTGCTGTACAGCGTGGTGAAGGAGGGAGCCATTGCTTCCTATGTCACATCAGTCCAGGGCTTTCAGTTCCGACGGCTGGGAGAAGGTAAAGGCCTCAACCGCAGCAAACAAGACAAGTGTTCACTCTGCAGCACCTCTTCACACAGCCCTGGAAAGACTGACTGTCTTGCTCAGATGGTGTTGGCTACATGGTTGCAGCTAGGGCTGGGCAAGATATCGATATCTTATCGTTATTGTGATATGAAACTAGATATCATCTGGAATTTCAGATATTGTAATATTGTGATATGGCATATGCGTTGTTTTTTCCTGGTTTTAAAGCCTGCATTACAGTAAAGAAATGCAGTTTCCTGAATTTATTTGACTGTTGTAGCTGTTTTATTATTTGTCTCTACCTGCTTGGTCATCATGTCCACATTACTGATGATTCTTAAACAAAAATCTTCTGTGTAAATATCTTACAAAAGCACCAACAGTCATCCATAAACTATCGTCACAATATCAATATCGAGGTATTTGGTCAAAGACATCATGATATTTGATTTTGTCAGTATTGCACAGCCCTAGTTGCAGCACGTCAAAGGTCTAACAGAGGATTAGGCAGTGTCCTTAACGTGTTTCTCTGGTTTCTGTAGCTCTGCCTCCAGTGGAGCCCATGGCAGTGCCAGGTTTGTGCTCTGCCATGCCTGCTGCATGGTGACTGATGGAGCCGATTGTAGATTCTGGGCGACTGTAGCGCCTTTTAGAAAGAAGAGTCGAGCCATTCACTGTTCCTGCCTTTTGACCTTGAACTTTCATGAAGGCGTCTGCTTTGACACGTGTTCGAAATGGTCATGTGGTCTGAGGAATGCTGTGCATGGAAGTCAGCGATGTAAAGCAGACATCTGAAAATGGTCTATGTAGTGCACAGTGGATAAGAAGGATCTTTGCATGGCATGTGTTTGATTAGGAATGCCGCTGTTTGCTCAAAGTGCAACCGGTTTTTGATTTACACAGATTTTCATTAGTCACGCACATGTTTGGTAATATCTAGGACTCAGCTGAAGGCTCCAGGATGCCACTCAGCTGCTGTAATGTGGTTTCATACAGTTGCACCGTGATGTGAGACTATCAGATAGTGTACTGGCTGTACTGTGGCCTTGGCTTGCATGTCTTTGATCCTTGCACCCGTCCTCCTCCTTCCCCCCCCCTGCATCTCCCGTAGTAACCCCCAGCATCAGACCCTGCATGGCGGATGAGCACAGGTGTGGTGACGGGACTTGCATCCTGATGGAATACCTGTGTGACAACAGACCTGACTGCAGAGACATGAGTGACGAGATGGATTGCGGTGAGTGGCTTCAGCTTGTAGCGTGGTCGGCTCTAGCACGGAGTGGAGGATGAATGCGGATAAATGCGGGTGGAATGGAGATGTATGCAGTCAACAGCTATGAGTTCCTGCTTTTGTATGAACGCCATGATTAATCCGAGGTTGTTTTTAGATATAAAACGGCCCATCCCGGTCACCCCCACCTCTCCCACAACGACCACCCCTATCAAGAAGCCCCCGCGGCCCCCGGCCCCCCCTGGGCCCTGCAGAGCAGACCAGGCCACGTGCCAGAGCGGAGAGTGCATCCCACGAGACTACCTCTGCGATGGAGAGAGGGACTGCTCTGACGGGAGCGATGAGTTCAGATGTGGTAGGCAATAACCATGCACACATGCTGGTTGATGTACACACACACACACACACACACACACAGACATCAGCAGACACTCTCTAACCTCTATCTACCTGCAGGTACTCCATCTCCCTGTGAGCCCAACGAGTTTAAATGTAAGAACGGCCGCTGTGCCCTCAAGCTGTGGCGCTGTGATGGAGACAATGACTGTGAGGACAACTCAGATGAAACAGACTGCCGTAAGACGCCATTAAATCTCCACTTTTACCCTTTGGCTCTAGCCTTGGCCCTGAATCAAAGCCAGTGTGTAAGACTGATTCAGCGGTACCATGCATCTCCGTGTTCTTATGACTGCAGCCACCAAGGGTCCTGGTGACACATGTGCCCCCGAGCAGTTTGTATGCCTGAGTGATCGCACCTGCATCCCGGCGAGCTACCAGTGTGATGAGGAGCCAGACTGCCCCGACCGCTCTGATGAGTACGGCTGCAGTAAGTCTCCGACCGGCTCTCACTACAGCACCATCTCTCTGCTCTGAAACCCTCTTTCTCTTTCACACCCACACACATACACATCACGCTATTTTTCTTCCTTACTTTTTACACTTTCTCGCTTTGTCTGTTCGGTATAGCCACCCTCTGAGTGTCTCTGTACCCTGTGACTAATTTGACTTCATTCACACATGTGGGAGCTGAGACACAGAGTTTTTTGTGAAGCGTCCATTCCTGAGAACTGAAAGGGAATTGTCCCATCTATAGCAGAGAGTTACACTTCCTGTAGTCACTGAATCACTGAATTCCAGTCAAATGCTGACCTTTTTGTAGACTTGCTTTTGCACATGCATACATGTGCGTGCCTAAAAGAGTCCTCATCTTGAATGTGTGTTCTGACACTTTCAGCCCCTCCCTCGGTGATAAGCCCACCGGAGGAGTCTGTTCAAGCAGTGCGTGGGGACACGGTGACGTTCACCTGCCAGGCTGTGGGAGTGCCCACCCCCATCATCACCTGGAGACTCAACTGGGGGCACATCCCTGTTAGTGGCAGGTGGGTTTGATGATAAATTCTCCAACCCCATGACATGTCGTGACGGCAGTACAAAGGATATGAGGAGCGCATGGAAACCAAAGTTCAGATGATCTTCAATGTAACTGGAATGGATATCGTGTAAAACGTTGGAAAGTGATTCCAGAGTTATGCTGTGATCGTTTCATCGATGCTGCTTCAGGAAAACATGTGTTGCACCGTCTGGACACTGCTCTCCCGGACACAAAATCTACATCTGCTGAAAACGAATCGCTGCGTAATTGATTCGAAACAGACCGTGAGCGTCTCAAAATGAGTGTGAAATTGACAGCTTTGCATCTTGCATGTGAGGAGTGCTCTTTAAGATTGCTCTATACCGTATCTGCTGCCAGCCTTGTCAAATTAGCATTTCAGCGCTGACACAGATTTGCACTTTAACTTATGATTTCAATTATTGAGATATTTGTGGTGTACTGTAGCTTCTCGCTCATGACCTCTGAGAACGACAACGAGCCTTCATAATTCACTGTTACAAAATTCAGACCGTCTCTCAGTTTGGGTGTAGTTTGTCATTTGTGGTTAGGTAATCACAATTAAAATGCATGCGTTGTTTTTGCGTAACAGTTTTTAGATCTCTGCCACACTGATGCAGACTGTGGTGTCATCATAAGACATGGAGCCATGGAAAGCTTGCTATAATGATCCACACCAAACAAAGAAAGGACATCATATTATATCAGGATTACCGTCTGAAATACTTTAGACTTTTCATTGTCTTCATTTTTGCTGTGTCCTTGTGTGCACAGGATCTCCATGACCAGTGAGAATGGCCGTGGTACCCTGACCATTCGTGATGTGAAGGAGGCGGATCAGGGGGCGTACACCTGTGAGGCCATCAACGCCAAAGGCCTGGTGTTTGGTATCCCCGACGGAGTGCTGACTCTCTCACAGAAACCAGGCTCAAGTACTGGCACTTCATATATACCTCTCAGAACATAAAATAGCTAAAACACCTGTAGAGGTCCACCCCTACATCTCTTATCCTGCCTCACTGTGCTCTCCACTTGTTGCCAGGCAACTGTCCTGATGGTCACTTCAGTGTGGAGGGACGCTGTGTGTCTTGCTTCTGCGCTGGAATCACCAAGAACTGCCAGGCCACCGGCCGCTACCGCAACCAGATCAGCCTGCGCTTCACCGATGAGGACGACTTCAAAGGCACTGAGGCTTAAGAAATAGACAAGATTTTAATAAAGCTAATGCACTGTCAATGTCAGCAGAAGTAATACTTTTTATAGCATTTTGGCCATCAATGCAAGTATAAAACAGAATAATGGCATGAAGAAACAGCCAGTACTAATATGTAATGTGGGTAGTAAACTGTTTCCTACTATCTTGTCTCTTTTTTCTTGTCTGTTTTTTCCTTTATCTTTCTGGCCTCCAGGAGTGAATGTGACATACCCCTCCAGGCCTGGCACTCCTCCTCTGTCCTCCACTCAGCTCCTCATTAACCCCGAGATGGAAGAGTTCCAGCTCGTCGACCTGTCACGGCGCTTCCTCATCCTTGACTCCTATTGGACCCTGCCTCGCCAGTTCCTGGGCAACAAGGTGAGAAATGAAAGTCTTTTTTTGGATTTTTTCCCACAACCCTTTTCGTTAACTTTCAGATATATATAAAAATATGTTTCATGTTTTTAGATTGACTCCTACGGAGGATCCCTCAAGTACAAGGTGCGGTACACACTGGCCCGTGGTCTGTCCGAGCCTGAGGAGAAGCCGGATGTGATCCTGGTCGGGAATGGGCGCAGGCTTGTGTACCGTAGAGGCAACGCCACCCCTCCCCGATCGGTCAACCAGAAGGAGATCAGATTTACTGAAGTAGGTTCATGCTTTGAGAAAAGTTCCTCTGATAAAACTAAGAGCAAATTCTAGTCAGTTCCACAGTGCACTCATAGCAATAACAAAATGTGTATGTAGTTCTTAATAATCATACAGTGATCATTGCAACACTTTTATCTTTTTATCACTTTTATCTATTTTTATTAGTAAGATACTGCTCAGTTGAAAAAAAAACAATTCTCAAGAGTTATACAACAGTGATGAGCTTTGAATCTGTCTTGACATGAGTTACAAGACCGATATATATCTGCACAGCTTGCAATCATGAAATAAGCCTGATGGTAAATTCTCTATGACCTTCATATTTACATCCATAAACTTAATTTTGATTTTTAGGACCAATGGCAGCAGTCCAGTGGTCGTCCGGTGAGCCGTGAGGAGCTGATGATGACCCTCGCCAACCTGGACAGCATCAGCATCCGCACCATCTACGACAACCACATGGTCAGTGTCGCACTTAGCGATATTGTCATGGATACCACCTCAGTGGAGTTCAGCACTCGGGGTCATGCTAAAGATGTTGAAGAGTGCCGGTAAGGAACAAAAAAAAGACTCCAGAAAGGGGAAAGGGGGTTTAATGGGGTTTGAATGAAAAAAATGATATTGGAGAAAATTACAAGTTTCCATCAGCTGGGTTGAAGTGTATAAATAGGCTTCCTGAACATATCTACGTCAAAATGTTCATCCACCAAAAAATGGAACGTCCTTCAACAATTGTTTAGCATTGGTCGTGCTATGATTATTCTTTTGTACCTGCTAATGTTGGCGACATTTCATGCTGGCTGAAGAGAGAAAAAATGTATTTGGCAACAGCAGTGCATTTAGCAGTGCAGGCAACAGGACATATAATATACATATAACATATAATATACACTCAGTTTATCAGCTCCACCTGTACAATCTAATGCAGTCTAATGCAGCTGCTCTGCCATAAATTCTACCTTTTAAGAAAGTTCAGTCTTTGTTGACACTGAAAATGTGTAAATTTATGTTTATTATTGAGGTTGTAGTTTGCAGAGGTCTTGTACTGGACTACATTATATTTAGAGGTGTTTCTATTTTTTTGTCCTCCCTATTTATATATACATGAGGGGGACAGAATATTGGAAACACTTCTCAACAAAATGCAGTTCAGCACAATAACTAACTAACTATGAGTTCAATGCCAAACATAGAACTGAGTGAACGCCTCTGTTACTGTGACAATAAGAAAACATAATCATAAAAGTAAACTTTATGGCACAACAGTTGTATTGGATTGTATTAGATTGCGCAGGTGGGCCTAATAAAGTGGCCACTGAGTGTGTGGGCGGTTGCAGTGGACAAACATTTGACAGACAAAATTTCAGAATGTCGACAGTCATGTTTTTTATTATTGTGTATTGAGAGTGAATCATTCATCGACCAGTCATGCCAAACAAAAGAGCAAAAAACTTTCCCTAAACACTTTTTTGCCATATTTTTGCCATGTATCCAACAAACTGTTGATTGAGGGCTGATGTCTGACTCTGTACCAACCATGTTTGTCATTCCCAGATGTCCTCCTGGATACACAGGCCTCTCCTGTGAGATGTGCTCATCTGGGTTTGAGCGCGTTCCCGGTGGCACATATCTGGGCACCTGTGCTGGTTGTAACTGTAACGGACACGCTAGCGCCTGCGATCCAATCAACGGACACTGTCTGGTAAGAGCTGGCCCCTCATTCGCCAGTACGGCTGCCAATCACTCATCCCTTGTTTCGTTTTTTTCTCATACAGTGGGATTTATTTTCCTTAAAAGAGCGCAGACAGCTCACAGACAGCTCACAAATCATCTTAAATATGGAGAAATTAATTTTGCTGATCATAAAAGGATGCTTGTCTGGTTGAGCTCCACTCTGAGTTTGTGTTCATGGGAGAGAATGACCAGTGTGTTCTCCATGCCACAGAGTTGCCAGCACAACACAGAAGGCCCTCAGTGCGACAAGTGTCGCGCCGGCTACTTCGGTGACCCGAGCCGAGGTCGCTCCGACGACTGCAAGCCCTGCCCCTGCCCGTACAGTGAAACCTCACGCCGGTAAGAGGTCACCAAAAGGTCACACAGCCACTGAGACCACACACACACACACACACAGACACCACACACACGCACGGACACCACACACATGGCAGCATGGGCAATGGAAAGAACCAATTCACCCTGCAGTTTTATATTCCCAGAGGTTCGACTCATTTGGAAGTAGAACACTGGTTTATTCATTCCCCGTGTCAACTTGTGACCTGCATGCTACTTATTAACCCACTGCTGTAAGGTTTTAATCTGTGGCTTTGGGTCTTTGTTTACAGATTCTCTGACACCTGCTTCCTGGACACTGACCAACAGGCAACATGTGATGCCTGCAAGCCCGGCTACACAGGAAGACGCTGTGAAAAGTGAGGAAACTGATAGCGCATGCCTTTAGATCTGTACAAACATTGCCAGCTGGCTAGGTTTCAGTGGGGATGTCGGTTATATGGAATTATAATATGAGTATTAGCGGTCGAGGGGAGCTGGTCATGATGTAGTCATCTTTATAAAATTATACAGTTGTGATGTGGTTATGATATGGTTATGATGGATGGTGTCATTGTGGCAAGCAGTGTAGCATGTAAGTCCCATTTTATTTTGCTTCATTTAGGTGTGCTCCCGGTTACCAGGGTAACCCTCTGCAGCCCAATGGAAAATGTGTTCCAGATCGTGAGTATGCATTTGATATTTGCTCTGAAGTTGGCGACTTTCAAATCCAGGCTTGAAATAGACAGTCAGAACTTTCACCTGGATTGTTTTACCTGGTTTGTCATCCAAAGCTATGTCCACTAGGAAGTCGAGAGCCTATGTAATGATTACCATCAGGCCTGTCTCCTGGAAGTACAGTACAGTATGAAGTCATGGTTCAAATATGCGGCTGGAACGCTCCCAGGTGCACTTTTCCTCCCCACGTGTCATCCCCTTTCCTCTCTCCTCCCCCTGCAGAAAGCTCGGTCTCCAGGTGTGATAACAGAGGAACAATCAACTCTAACACTAGGCCGTGCAGCTGCAAGGTATAGCAGCATAAGACTCAAGATTCATACACTAAATAATCTGTTAGGATTACAGTATTCTTGATATCCTAATCATATTCCAACTACATATGGTTAAATCTGGAATTAATTAGTGGTTTTATGTAACTGACTTTCGCAAGCTGTCACACTGTAGCTGGTGGCATCTTTTGTGAAAGAAATGATGAGCTCAACAGGCAGATGGATGACACGTGTCTGTGTGTGTGTGTGTGTGTTGGTTGCAGAACAATGTGGCGGGTGCTCAGTGTGACGAGTGTAAGCCGGGCTCCTTCCACCTCTCAGAAGCCAACCCAGACGGCTGTCTGCAGTGTTTCTGTATGGGCGTCACCAAACAATGTGCCAGCTCCACTTGGAGCAGGGACCAGGTAGGCTGCCAGAATATGAAAGAGCAAGGGAGGGGCAGATATCTTTGGTATCAGGGTTTCACTCAGT
This sequence comes from Myripristis jacobus, assembly GCA_900302555.1. Taxonomy (NCBI): domain Eukaryota; kingdom Metazoa; phylum Chordata; class Actinopteri; order Holocentriformes; family Holocentridae; genus Myripristis; species Myripristis jacobus. Next base: position 58,016 of record OMLB01017821.1, read on the forward strand.
GTTATGCTGGATCAGCAAAGCTACTTTACTTTCAGATGCCAAACAATGGCATAAAATGTTCGAACGGTTCTTAGCTGAAGTGCAACAGGGTTCTTACGCATCCTGGAAAGCCTGGAAATCCTGGTAATTTATGGACTACTTTTCCAGTCATGGAAAACACCTGGAAGATTCAAAAACTTCACTTCCACTGAGATTACAGCTCATGTTGCACATTTTTAGCCACGCCCTGTTTCAGTGCAAATTGATACCCATCTTTTGTTTGTTGTCACACTGCACTGCCTCATGTGCTTGGAAAGCAAAACACGGTGTTTGTATGAAATCATAATGTCCATTGATGTTTTTAGCATGATCTTTTTTTTTTTACATGTAAACAACAACATGTAAACAACACACACAATTCAGAAATATATTGACTACATCTTATTTGAGATATGAATTTCACACAGCTTTGAGCTATTTGCCCAATTTGAATCATTCTTAGGTGACCTTCTACGAGCAGCAACTAACATGTATAATATATAGGTCACTGAGCCCTGTGCAAGCACACATATGATCTGTAAGCGTAAGGAACATATCACTCATTCAGATAATTTGTTTGTGTCTCTAAGGTTCGTGGAGGAGTGAATGGGCAGCTCTTCACCCTCTCCAACAGTGCCAACACTAAAACGATTTCTGAGGGCATCTCTCAGAGGGGCTCCTCTGAAGTGATCTACCGCTCCTTTTCCACCGTTCCCAGTGATATCTACTACTGGGTCCTGCCCGAGAGTTTCAGAGGAGATAAGGTGAGAGAAAAGAATCAGAGGGAGAAGAGGGGAGGGGAGAGAAGAGAGCATTTCTTTCTAAAAGGAAAAAAAAGTGTGAAGTGTTAGTCAAGCAAGCTTTCTCTGCCCTTTCTGTCCCACTCTTTCATGCCTCAACATGTTGCCAAGTGAAAAGGCTGCACTTATCCAGACAGCGAGCCTCCTTTCAACCTTTGGTTTGAGTTCATAGTCATGCTCAACATCTATGTCATGTGACTTAACCCCCCAGTGTTGTAGGGGTGAAATACCTTTCCACCATCCAACCTTCTCAGAAGAGCATTGTTGCTGAGCCTCTCTGCCTCTATGTTGCTACCAGGTGACAGCCTATGGTGGGGAGCTTCGCTACACTGTGCGTTATGAACCACGGCAGCGCTCACTGGTAATCGACGGCCAACCGGATGTGGTTCTCCAGGGCAATGGCATTTTCCTGGAACACTACTCTCAGACAAAACCCCCCCCACGGGTCGGAACAACCATCACTGTGACCTTCAGAGAGGTGCAGTGGTTTTCCTTTTTTGATAAGAGCAAAATGTTACACATCCTCATAGTGGAAATCAAAGTGTAATTGTAAATCCTCAGATCACACTTCCTCGCTCACCTCTCTCTCTCCTCCACTCTTGTCCGGTGGATAGTCTGAGTGGCGACGCGCCGATGGGCAGCCCTGTACTCGTGAGCACCTCCTGATGGCCCTGGCTGACATTGCTGTCTTCATGATCAGGGCCAGCTACGCAGACAATATGGCTGAGAGCAGGTATGATGGACGGAAGGCTCTTCTGTCAGTGCGTCTCAGAATAAACCCAAGGATATTGCATATCACTGTAAATGGGAAACTGTGAGAAATGAAAGACCAATGCATTTGTTGTGTCATCCTTGTACCTTGTGCGTTGAATAGCATCTCAGACATCAGGATGGATGTTGCCGTTCCCCAGTCCAATGGCAATGGACGAGCTCTGGAGGTGGAGGAGTGTTCCTGCCCTCAGGGATACAGAGGACCTTCTTGCCAGGTACACATGCAAATACATGACTAATACAGCCAGCTTACTGCAGAAACCTAAGAAGGGAGTCTGTTACAAGCTATTGTAATGGAAAAAAGTATTCTCTTCTTTGTCATCACTTGTTTCTGACCTGAGGTGTTTTTCCATGCTCCTGCAGGAGTGTGATGAGGGCTACACCCGAACTGGCTCCGGCCTTTACCTGGGCACCTGTGAGAGGTGTAACTGCAACGGCCACGCCAGCGGCTGTGACACAGAGACTGGTGCATGTCTGGTAAGTTGTGCCACTCTGCTGCCCTTGCTGCCGTGCCAGAGCAGAGCCCACTTTGATCTCTGCGGTGGAATGTACTAATGGTTTCTTGGCGAATCCCAACATGTGGAAACACTGTCACTCATGAGTGTTCAAGTGTTCCAAAGATCTCACCTTTTCCTGATGTGTGTGTGTCTTTGTGTGTGTGTGTGTCCTGACTTAAAGCAATGTCTCCATAACACCGCTGGGCCAAGGTGCGAGCGCTGTGCGCCTGGTTTCTATGGAAATCCTTTGACAGGCGGTTCTCAGGCCTGCCAGCCCTGCCCCTGCCCTGGAACGTCTTCCAGCAACCAGTGAGTTCTTGTCTGAAAGTCTTTTTGAAAATTCAGTTTGATTCAGTTATATCCAGTCAATATGGATGAGTGTTGAATTCTAGATGAGGCGAGCTTTGTTTCTGCACCTAGACCTCTCAGACCAGGGAAACTGATATTGTTAAAACTTCCAAGGTCCAGACTTGAAATAAAGATGGACCATACGTCTTATGTATTTTTTAATCTCTCTACGTTTGACCACTTCTTGAAATCCCTGTTTTTATTTTATTTTCTGTGTATGATGTTCTTTTCGATTTTTTTTATTTCTTTAGTCATTGCACCTATATTATGTAGTGCTATTGTATATGTATCCTCTTCTCATTATTATTACTATTATCATTGTTTATTTACACCGTGTATACATGGAGTATAGGTACTGCTTATCAGTAAAACCAATATAATAAGGTAATAAGCTGATGTCATTGTCAATAAAACAACAGCTTCACGGTGTGTGACCATCTATTCCCACAGGTTCTCCCAGTCCTGTTATCTGGATTCTGACGGCCAGCCGACCTGTGACAACTGTCCCCCTGGTTACACCGGCCGCCGCTGTGAGAGGTATGTCCTCCCTCTTTCCCCATTTCCTTTTCCTCTCTATCTTTCTCTCATGGTCACCGGGACATTGCTCAGTGTTTGGTGGTACCGGCGGGCCGGCAGCAAGGTTAGCAGGGGCTGGCACTGGCACCCGTTTGGTTTCATTCACAGGAAAGGGATAAAAGCATGTCTGCGGTTTGCATCTCTCTTAATTTTCCAAGTCAGTCGTGATTGAGCTGTGTCAGTCAAAGGATGGGAGAAGCAAATCAATGCCACCCATTCTCATGTCGTACAAGGTATTTTGTGCAATGGGTTTTACCTGTGGAGTTTTTTACTGTGTCCCTTTCTTTGATGCTGCTGTTTGATGTTGTTGACTTGAAGGCATTTATTGCTTTGCAAAATGGAGGAGGTAGTAATCAGTGGGATTTCTACTTTAAAATGTTTTTTTTTTTCCAATAGGAATAGTGAGCTTTGGTGGTAAATGTTATATGGTTTAACCTGCAGCATGTCATTATTTATATTGTTTGTGGAAAAAAAACAACTGAGGAAACCTTTTGTTAGCCTGTGTGGCTTACTTTTGCTTTCTTCTGTCATCTGCTTTACCTCTGTGTAAGAGCCTTCACAGAGACTGCTTCCTGCTTAAGCTTTGCGCTTTGCTGGTCATGAAATTTGAAGCTGTTGGCTAATGTGCTCTGTGTTTAGGCACAGACCATATTTAAATGCTGGGTCTCTGAGGCATAAATGTAGGCGTGACATTTATGAGGACTCCTGTCTGTCTGATGAATCTTTGCCACTGCAAGGTCAAAGATGATGAGGTGACTTGGGTATACGACACGATTTTTATCATCATTAACAACGTTTGCTTATTTGAACCTGTCAACCTGCGTGCAACATGCCTGATTCTGCTGTTTTGACATTAAGAAAAGAGACGCCGTCTGCAGACAGTTGCGGGGATCCCGTCCAGGAGGGGCAGTTAGAGGGCTTCCTGCCTGCGGGATGTGGAGCTGAAGCAGTCTTCAATTTCAGCTGGGAGAAAGAAATATTACCATATGGCAGTGGAGATGAAGATGGTGACAGTGACTACCAATGGACTGTCACCACAATGGATCCCAGTAGCACAGGAATAGCTGTCATCACTACCCGGAGTTTATTGTCTACTGTAGCTAACCACCGCACCACCCGCTCCACCACAGCAACAGGCTCAGGGACAGGCACGGTCCCGGCTATTCCCAACAGAACAGCACCCAGACTCCCGCCACGCTTCACAGTCAGTCCAGAGAACAGGCACTCAAGCTTCCAACACCTACTCCGATTGCACCTCAACACCTTCAACCAGCGTCTGAGCATGCTGGAAAGCAACACGCTTGATATGAAGGAGAGCATTCGTGACATGGAGGACCAGCAGAGCCGCCTCAGTTCCCAGTTAGACAAGCTCATTGCCATGCAGCCGGCTAAGGAAAACAAAGAGAAGGTTGGCGAGCTGGAGAAGAGCTACGTGGACATGGAGTCCCGACTGAGCAGACTTGAGGGAAGGCTGGAGATCCTGATTGACGGCTTCACGGCTCTGGCTCAGGAGATGAACAAGATGAAACGCACCAGGCACATCTCCCGTTCGCCCCAAGAAAGGAGGGTTTTGCCTCCGCTCACCACGGTTATCGTACCCTCGATGTACTCCACACCACAACCTACAGTCAGGATTGTACTTACCGAGAAGCCTCTCACCAGTAGAGCCACTGTGCCCAAAGGCATACCCACACCTCGTCTCCCTGTGAACAAACCCACCACAGCTCCTGTAAGACACAGAAAAACCAAACCATCAGCCACAACTAGGTCAACATCTCAACCAGTTAAAAAGACATCAAAGCACAAATCAGTCACTAGGGCATCCAAAAGTCAAGTCACTACAAGATCAACAATCAAGTTAAAAACCACCTTGAGTAAACCCAGGACTAGTTCGAGACCTAAACCACAAGTTACAATAAAGCCTGAAACAAAGAGAACTGTGGGCAAGAGGCCCGCTGTGACGACTAAACGTCCTTCACAGCCTGGACAATCCAAACCGGGGCAGGTTAAATTTCAACTGGAACCACCATCTCACAAATCCACACCTGCAAGAAATATATCCAAATCGTCCCCTCTGCCTAAAAGACAGCCTGGCATAAAGGATCCCGCTCAAACTAAGAGAAAAGGTAGAGGAAGCAAGTCGTTTAGATCAGATGCACCTGATTTAAAGAAGGTACAGCAGGCTGTGAAAACTGTAGAGGTTGGTTCTAAGAAAACGTCTAAGCCAAAGAAGGGTAACTCTAACCAACGTGGGAAAAAAGTTGCGCAAAACACACAAAAAGTTGAGCAAAACACATTAAAGTTGGTTTCATCACCTCGTAAAGCTCAGGCTGCACAAAAAAGAGTGGTGAAGCCCACTGAGGTCGCAGTCACAACCGCAAAACCTTCCAAGGCTGCTACCACTAAGAAGTCTAAAATAACAACGAAAAGGAAGTCTACTCAATCTAAAAAACAGGAGAAGAAGCCAAAGTTTCATTCAGGTGTTGTGGATCTGTTGAGGATTTTAAAGGGAGATCACAGGTCTACAAAGGAAACAGAGACGCAAGAGGGCTCTCTTCACGTTGTCTTGGGACGGCTGGCCATCCCCATCAAAATTATCCCTGATGACTAATATTGCATCGTGTTGTATTGTATTTTATTTTTAATTTTTAATTTTATTTTTTCACTTGTTTGTTTATTTTTCCCCATCATTTATACCTACAGGCTCTGGTCCTGATATTTATGTCTGTCGCCACAATGTTATGGGCCGTTATGAAGGGACTGAATTTATTGTATTGTGTTATTTGAGGAAAAACGTATCAACACTGAAAATGTTTAATGTTGTGCTGACATGATCTTCTGAAATCTTCATTGATATACTGCTGTCTTACTGCTTTTGTATTTTATGACAGTCCAAACTATTGCACAGAATCTTGCTATGAAGAGACAGTATCGCAGTAGTACCTCTTGCATGTAAATTTGTCCATTCTGTTCAGGGAAGACTACCTCAAGTTTTACATAAATATCGCCCCCAACATTATCGGTCCCTCACCAGGTCATTTTGAAAACCTCATGCCCAACATTCCTGTTTCACACATTCAAACGGGTCTCTCCTCTACAGAGTCTTTAAGTGATAGTTATTAGTGTCCTGGAAAGGCCTCACATCAAGTTGTATGTGCTGCATTGAAAATTATTATCTATCATTTAATTTTATGATTTCTTGATTGAAAAAGAAAGAATTCCTCCAGTAGGATGAGATAATTTGACCTGTTTCCAGTGCAGGTCAACTAATTTAAAGAATTTTCCTGAATCATGTTAGGTTATCTGCCTCATTTAAAGTACTGAACATGTATGCTGAATATATGGCCCTTTCCTTTCCTTGCTATAAACCTCATGAAACAAGTGAAAATGCAGTATTTGGAGGATATGGATTGGATTGTAAGATTCTAATATGAGACTAAATGACATAATGCTTTTTTTTCTTCTTTTTTTCCCAGTATACATTATGTGTTTTTGATGAATATTTTAATTAACTTGCCCTAAAGCTCTTAAATCATGTTATGTTGGGTGGCATCACCTTTCAGGAAAAAAACGTCCAAACTGTAGATGTAATCTGCTCCTATTTGTTTCAGTCTGAATCTTGGTGCTTAGGTCCGTCTTCAAACATCAGTCATCTCAGTTCAATGAGAGCAGTCAGCTTCCAAGACCGTCCCTAGTATCATTTTTGGGTGAAATTAATGTTGGAATTCTTTGTTTTTCATTTTAATGTGGTATAATACCACAGTTGTTTATTATGTTTTATCCATGTGTACCGTGAACATATGCTTATAAAAAGGCTGTAATTTAGCATCCTTTCAACATTTTCATGTGACGTCATGCTTTGATGTATTGTCTATTTTACATTTAATGAGAGTCATCACCCTTATCCTATGTAAAACAACACTGATTAGAAGAATTGACAAAGTTAACTACATCTCAGAAGATAGACTGCATAGGTTTTTGCAAAGCTAGTTGATAGTGCTGAAGTCCTCTTGCAGCAGTTTGTTGGCTGTTGACCTACGGACCTGCCAGTGAACAGGTAAGGTAAGACTGACAGCAGCTGTTCTGCTCAGATCTACAGCTGGATTAGCCTTTGTTTGGGAGGTGGTGCCACTGCTTGCTTGGGTTATGGTCATATTTCTTTGCTTAGTCATATTGTCATAAATAACCGGCCTCTTTCGCAGTTTAGCACCTTGTTCTTCTGGTATCGCATCAAACTCTGCTCTGCATTTTTCTACATTTGTGAAGCTTTTCATTGAAATATTTTTTTTTATAATACTGGTCAAATATTTCTGATTCCCTCTTTGTGTTAATGTTTCATTTCCTGTGCAAAGGGCTTCCTCAGTTTCCGCTGTACCACATTCATTTGAGAGATGGGATCAACATCTGACACATGTTGAGTGTTTTAATATTGGCTATGCTTTATCCATCTCCGGTGCCAGCATTACTTCATTATCCTCTCTTTTTGGGAAAATAGTGTATATCACTGCAAAGGCTGGGTGTCATTGTAAAGACTGTGGTTTTTGCATTGTTTGAATGTCAGATCTGTTCATAGACATGTTGGTAATTGCTTACTGGCTGGAAAAATATTATTGTATGGATTGTCCTGGTCTGCCATGTCTGAGTAAGGTAGTCCTTTTTTGTTCGTTGTTGATGTCTTCTGTGGGGCAAGAAGTCTCCTTTAAGGACAAGTTTTAGCAGATTTATCACTTCATGCAGACTTCCTTGTTTCCTGCCTCATTGTTCTGTGGGTTAAAAGCATGCATCCTCTTTGACTGGAAATGTTTACTTGACCAAGTTGTCTATTTTTTTTATTTCAGATGTGCTGCAGGATACACTGGCAATCCCTTGGCTGGACAGAGATGTGTTGTTGGCAACAATGAGGTCAATGGTACGTCACTGAAAATTGCTGATGTTGTTGTGCAGCATCTGGCTCAGTCATTACATTTGCAAAAGTTGTGAAAGTTCCCGTTTGTCATTAATCTGAACTGAACACAGATATGTCGTATAGTACTTGTTGTATATGTCTGTAGAAGGGGAGGTGATACATGCTGTAATCATCTGCTCCACTGGCCTGTTACAGGTAACTGCTACATTTGTGACCAGAGAGGAAGTGAAGGCTGCAGTGGTGGTGTGTGCCGCTGCAAGGTAAGCAAAGACAGTAAAAAACTCTTAACAACAGCTATCATATTTCTACCTTTTACGTGCGCTTTTTCACGTCTAACGCATCTTGTGTCATTATATTTGATGGGTTCTGTGTTGCAGATGAACGTCGAGGGCCCATCTTGCTCCAACTGCAAGTCTGGAACCTTCCACCTCAGTCCGGACAACAAAGACGGCTGCCTGTCCTGTTTCTGTATGGGGGTCACTCAGCAGTGCTCCAGCTCCACTTACTACAGAGACCTGGTAAGACCTACAAATGCTCCCACAGGTGCATCATGTGAGAACAATTGGATGACTCATACTTGAAGAAAAGATCACTTAAACCACTGACCAAGAAGTGCACTTGCTGAGTTTTGAACTTATCTATCCAGCTTTCTGGTGACGATATAACATTAGAAAGTGAGTAAAGCCTCTATACTTGGGAGGAAAACGTTTGTGTGTGTGTGTGTGTGTGTGTGTGTGTTGGGTGGAGTGTGGGAGTGTAAACTGGCAGCTAGAGCACTTTTCCAAGTCATACAATGCCCTCATCAGACCGGCCTTGAGTGGTTCTAAGCCGACGAGATAACATCCATCAGTGTTGGCCGGAGATTGACTGATATCTCTTGTGACAACATCCCACACTGGCAATTATTTCTGTGCACTCACTCACCCAGGCTAAGTGATATACTGCAGGGCTAACTTTTGGCTCTTGTCTCAGACTTCCCCCAAGGCGGAAAGGGTGAAGCACATGCAGTCTGAATGTGACCTCTAGCATGAGCCTACCTTCTCAGGAGAAATGATGGTGAAAATTAAATTTTATGTCATGGCAGGTGCACAAAAAATGTCATCCACAGTATTTTTGGGATGAAACAGTATTGAACATAGGGAGAGAAAGAAAGAGAGAGGGAGAGAGAGAGAGAGGGAGAGGGAGAGAGAGAGACAGTGAGAGAGAGAGAGAAACTGAAGGGCAAGGCTGGAATCTGAGGTTCTGGCAGAGTTAATGACAGTATCATGATGTATCTCATGATTTACAGAATAAGTTACAATCAATCAGCAGATAGGTTGATAGCTTGTGCTACTCTTTCAGGGTAGCAAGAAATTACTGGAACATATAACTTAACACGGCAGGGCACTGCTGCATAGTGCCTGACACATCTGGCTTTAATAATTCTAAAGTGAAGCAAACTGTAAATTTTGATGTGAATGCCAGATGTCTAAATGAACAAGCAACAACAACAAAAATCAGAACTTCCCGCAAAAAAATCCAAGTTTTAAGATCATTATTTTCTGAATGTGTTAGTATTATTTGTAGTAGTAACATTATCGTACTGTTGAGTGTTTATTTTTTCACTCTGTGTTCCTCCAGGTGTCGTCAGTCTTCTCTCCAGGAAACTTCCAGGGCTATGCTCTGGTGAACCGTCAGCGCACCAACCGCATCTCCACTGGTTTCACTGTGGAGGTCTCCACTGAAGGCACGCAGCTCTCCTACACCAACTTCGACTACCTGGGACAGGAGCCTCACTATTGGCAGCTACCGGGAGTCTACCAAGGAGACAAGGTCAGTAGCACACAGAGTTACATACAGGAGCTAAATCAGTGCCAGGAGCCACATGGACTCCTGAGGCACCTCAGCACTGCATATAAAGGGGCCACAGTGAACTGCAGCAGCGCTCTGCAAAAACCTGTAGACCATTCTCCATGCTTCATCTACTGATCTCTACAGTGCCAAGCTGTTTCTCTTCTTATTTCCAAACCTCCGCCAACCTTTCCTTTTAAGCATCTCCATACAAATTGCTGTCTCATCGTCTCTGTGTGCAATAGCATTATTTTGATATATTTCCATTTTAAGATTTCTTCCTATCTTCTGTTAAAACTGTTTGCTAACAATCAGTGTCTCACAACAAACTGGGTGTACCTGTAGAGACTCAAATGCTCAAGCAAGTACTTAAAATTATTCTCTGTTTTTTTTTTTTTCTGGTATTTGCCCTACCCTATAGAAAGAGCCTTTCATTACTCGCATGAGACGAGCAGAGCAGGTAATGCTGTCAGTGCTTGCCTTGCCATTGTAGGTTGATCACATTAAATGTAATTAGATTTTGCTCATATATCAATGGCGGCGTTGTCTGGCATGTTTGAAATGATTGCTGTGATGTGCCATCTGAGTTTACATCATGTGTATATGCTATATGTCATGCCATCTTTTTATACATATCCATACACTATGGATATACAGTTCATGAGGTATGTTATTTAGATTTAAACATACCTGTTGGTTGTTGTTTGAACAGTTTCTATGTTAAAAAGCATGACATTCCTACTGCAGTGTTTGCAGTTTGCAGCTAAATGTCTCCCAGTTTTGAACATGTGCTTTGCTGTGGATATTGCAAACAGCATTCTTCTCCACATCACATGAGCCATGTGAATGGCTTGATCATGAATGACTCATGAAGGAGCTTCATACACTTTCATCTTTGCTCTAACAACATAACCATGAAACTCCCAGATGCCATCCGCTCAGTGATTAGGAAAGTGATCACAACGGCTTGCTTTATCCACACCACTAGAGTGACTCGAACTTGCCAGAGGAGCAGCTAAGGAAGGATGCTTCCGTATGGAACCTAATGGCCTCTGATCGTAAAGGCACCCACAGGTCCAAAAGAGCTAGCCAGGTATTTTGTTATGAACTGCACTGTAGATTATTGTAGCTACCCAGCAACACCACTAGCATGTCTAATGTGAGTAATCCACCAGCTGTTTGCACCATGTTTTTCAGTCATCAACACACTGATAGTGATGACATCTATGAAGCAACAACCCCTCTATTCATAGATGCCTGTAACAGCATGGAGGTGCACTTTAGTTCCCTGAAAGTCCACTGAGCAGGAGCACGTTTTGTGTGCATATGCATGTGTGTGCATTACAAACAGAATTGAGTTGGCATGCGAATTTTTCTGAAGACCACAAGGCATGGGCGTTGTCTAATTGTAGACATGTGCAGATGATTTGTGGGTTTTATATCCCAAATTATTCCATTATAAGAGTGAGAACAATTCACTAGAACCCCGCTGTTGTTTGTGTACATTCAAGGCCTGTAGACTTGGACTGAAGAGCATGACGCAGCATGCCCACCTTTTTATTGCACCAGCATAAGTGTGCATTGTACCGTGGGGGGTCTCCTTGTGGAGCCTTAACTAAATCCTAAACTCCATCTCCTTCATCTTCTGCTACGTGGTTACTGTATCTTCTGTATCTCCGCTACTCCCACTTCCCGCCTCCCTAGGATGAAGTCAGACACCTGGACGATGAGGTCTGGGCACTTCTTTCTAATTTCTCCCGTGGACGTGCTGGGTCCCCACCCATCTTTCCCTCTCCTCCTCCTCCTCCTCTCGGTTCCACAATTCCTTCTCTTCCTCCTCCTCCTCCTCCTCTTCCTCTCGGATCCCAAGTTCCTCTTCCTCTTCCTCCTCGTCTTCCTCTCGGTGGTCTTTGCGTAACCTGAGCCCCCCCTCTCCTCCGTCTGGTATCTCCTCCTCAGTTACACCAACTAGACCCCACCCCTCCTCCCCAGGTCATGCTCCTCATCTCCAGGTACATTCACACAAACAGATTGCCAGAGGTTTATCCATTTTCTTTAGTTACTGGTCTGTACTGTATGTTTGTTTTGTTGCTGACTGCCTTTATTTCTCTTTGGGCCTGGCCCTATTGCTGATTCTGATAGAGTCAACAGAGCAAGAATATAGTGAGCAAGACCTCTGCTCGTGCTCCTGGAGACAGCAGCAAGGTAGACTACGGCATGAGTGACTGACTGACTCACTGACCTCATATCCCTGCCCTTGGCACACACATGGGAAACTGCCACTCTCCTTGTGACAGAAAGGCTTTTAAGTTATTTAACAACTGTGATTGCCCTCAGTTTGTCAATGGAAGTTAATGCCAAGTGCTGTAATTCATCCCAGTAGTGCCGTAGAGTGGGGTCTGTTTGTGCTGAACTCACGCTGTCGTGGAATCTGTTATATTTTAACAGAACTGGAAAAGTTAATGAGGAAAAGGGTAGCTTCATTTGACAGGGTGGCATGTTCCAAGGAGTTCCCACAAATTGCTGTTAAAGGAGTGCATTGTAATGGTCCAGTTGAGAGCATCCACTGGTTTTAGAGTGGTCTGTAATTATACCATTGGCTGGTTTAGAGAAGCTTCTTACATATGCACATCTCAAGCTGTCATTTGCACAATATTGACAGTGTTTTAGTTGTCAGATGAAGCACTATGTGACTTCTATGCTATTATCAAACTGCAGCCAGGGAAAGACCAGATACTTTAATAGTATTTGTAGTAGAGAACGTGTACTTAAAGACTATCACTGTAAGCCGCACATTTGTCCCCTGTCTTGTTAGGCTTACTCTCTGCCATGCATGCCTGCTTGCACCGCTCCTCTGCCTGCTTTTATAGTAGTCTCGCTGCCTCTCTGCCTCTGTGTCTTACTTTCTTATGCCTCTCCTTCCTCATTTGCCTCTCAGTATGCTCTGGTCTACAAAGGTTTCAGCTTGCACCAGGAAGATCTGCTCTACTGGCAGCTCCCAGCGCAGTTCACAGGGGATAAGGTAACTGTGCCAGCAGGGGCCCCGTCCCCTCTTGACCTCTGGTTAACCCCTGGATGTCACAGACAATACTTACCTAATATCCTCCGCCCCTCCACATTTCCCCTCCCACTGCGGTCAGTCCTCATTGTCAAACTAGCTCCTTCCCCCCCAACCCAACACCCCTCAAACCTCCTCCCAGATCTCCCTCCGTCTGTCTGTTCTTGTTGGCTTCGATTCAACTATACTCTAGCCTACAGGGCAAAGGAAGGGTGGTGCCATGTTGCCACATAGAGTGTAATGCTAATGTTTATTTGTTCATAATCAATGTGCCCTCCTCGTGAAACATATAGTTGGCAGGTCAAACATCACGCACTAAGGCCTGGGATTTGCTGCCTGCCCGTTCTAAAATGAACGGATATTATCGTTTGTTCTGAAAAGGATTAGAAACACAAACGTCAGCAGTCAGATTATTGTGTTTTTACCCAATGAAAGTGCATTCAGCACAAAAACGAGATGAAAAACAGCGAATGAAAAAGATCGCAGCCTTCGAACTTGTTGAAAAATTGTTTGTCCACCCAGATTTTTCCAACACAGATGATCTGATGTAAGTATATATTGTGCAGCTGTAAATATACGTCAGTGTTTGCCTTTGTAAGAGATCTAAACCCTCCTCTTTGCTGCTGTTGTGTTAGGTGGGCTCATATGGCGGCAAACTGAAGTACACCATCTCCTATGTGGCGGGTCCAAGAGGAACACTGCTTGAGGATGCTGATGTTCAGATTATTGTAAGTATGCATGAACTTTGCTCCATTGTTTGTTGGTGTGGTTGCATGCATATTTGGTCGGATGCGTTTGTGTGTTAACCGATACCTTTAACAATTTATACAATTTTCTTCCCTATCATTGCTGTTGTGCCTGTAGGGTAATGATATCACCTTGGTGGCTCGTCAATCATGGCCAAGGAGGCAACAGGGCAGCAGAGAGACTAACCAGTTTGAGATTGTCTTCAGAGAGGTGAGCGGCGTCCAGTAGCCTTAATTTTACAGTCATGGGTCGGGGCTGAATAAAGTATGACACTGTTGTTGATGCTTTGTAGGAGAATTGGCGTCGCCCTGATGGCATGCCTGCCACCCGGGAGCACCTGATGATGGTCCTGGCCGACCTCGATGATATCCTGATCCGGGCTTCCTACTCCACCGAGATGCGCTCTTCCAGTATCTCCGATGTCAGCATGGAGGTGGCGGTGCCCAACTACAGCGGCTTGGCACAGGCCCTCGAGGTGGAGCAGTGCCGCTGCCCGCCTGGATACCAAGGACTCTCCTGTCAGGTAATCATTCAAGCAGAATACATGCTGATTTCTCTTGTGTAAAATGTTTCTTGATGCAGACGTCATTGTGTAACCCTCTTGGTGTCTCCCTTAGGACTGTGCCCCTGGATATACCCGCACTGGAGGAGGGCTATACCTAGGTCATTGTGAGTTGTGTGAATGCAACGGGCACTCAGACTCCTGCCACCCAGAAACTGGCATCTGTACGGTACGGCACTTATGGCCAATACTGATACAAGTATTATTGTATTGTAACTACTGTTAATGACATTTTGTAGCAATAGTTAAAATCTTTAAATTTGTCCAAAAAACATAAAAAAGTATGTACTGTGCATCCCAGAATATCTTATTCTGAAGGGTTGAACAACCTCTGAAAAAGTGATGAGCATTGTAAACAAACAAACAACATAATTTCCATTTCCAATATTCAATTTTTAATAAAAGGCCAATGATGATTTTGCCAGAATATCAGTCTAACCCTCTGCTAGATGCCCTAAAGTCAAGTTCTGCTTATGTGGAAGCAATCAGCTCCTATTCCTGATCACAGCTCAGTTTTCCTCTTTCCTCCCTTTGCAGAGCTGCCTGCACAACACCCAGGGTGAGCTCTGCGAGCAGTGCGCCCCTGGCTTCTTTGGAGACGCCACTGTTGGGACTCCGGAGGACTGCCAGCCCTGCGCCTGCCCTCACACTGACCCAGACAACCAGTGAGTACTGGCACAGAGACCTCACATTTCACGTCCACTTATAGCTCAAGTCTGCATCAGGCCCACTTGCTCTTATTTACAGAAAATGCTGCTGATATGCATGTGCTTTGAGTTTTGTTCATTTCCATTAAGTTTACACATTCCCTGACAGGGACCAGACATCACATATGTTCACTTTTCTCTTACACTTCTTATTTTGTATCCAAACCTTCTCCATTTTAACAATTCAAGGGTTTTTGTTTACTCCGGGTTTAACAATGTCACAGCACAGTTTCATTGCCCAAGGCTTGCACAAAGCTCCTGGGCCCTCTGATTTCTGACCAACCAGGCTAATACACTGCGAAAAATATCCATCATAAGCCACTGAATCAACTTGTACTATTTTTAGGCTTATAATCTCACTTTTTACAACAAGTAAGAAAATAATGGTTAAGATTATTTCATTCCTTTCCAAATTCTGATAAACGTTTTTGACTCAAGTCTCATTTTCTTGGCATCAGTGTCACATTCTGGCTTGTTTCAAATTATCTCTGGAAGTTCCCAAAGCATGTGAAACTGCACTGGATGAAGGAATTTTCTCCACCCCACTGGCAGATTTTTTCACTCTTTGGAGAAATACATAGACTGTGAAACTACATGGTTTATTAACATGGATATTTTTCAAGAGAAAAGGTCATTACCCTAACCCTGTTCCTGTACTACATACTAGCTCCATGTCCGTGTGTGTGTGTGTTTAACTCATTTAACAGGTTCTCCCCCACCTGTGAGAGCCTTGGTAATGGAGGCTACCAGTGTACTGCCTGTCAGCCTGGCTACACAGGCCAGTACTGTGAACGGTAAGCCAAAATAACTCACCACAATCACCATACTTGGATCAACCTGGGAATCAAATCAAACACGCTAGTTTTATCTGTTGCATTTTTCTGAAATAATGGAATTAGGTGGAATTTTTCCCAGAAGTGCAGCTCTTACCTGAAAGAATTTTAAAACAAAGACTTGGCTTTCTTTGCCATTTGTTAGGGATTTTGATCCTCTATCTGTGTTTGTTTTTCCCATCACCAGATGTGCCCCTGGATATGTTGGCAACCCACAGGAGAGAGTGAAGTGTCGTCCATATAATGGTAAGTCTGCACTCTCTCCATTTAGAAGAAATATGAGAAAACTATAACCATGTCACCAGAGGAAAATAAAACGAGGTACAATCAGTTTTGGTGTACATTACTGCTCGTTGGCTAAGTGCAAAAGCACAGTGCTGGTGAGAAAAAAAAGACCAGATGCTGTTTCTTTTTACATTCCTCAGTGTGTATTTCCAATGGGTTTGTTATGACCTTTGCACCCTGCAGCTGCAGCCTCCCTCGTGGTGAAAGTTTACCCAGAGAGGGTGCTGGTGTCCCAGGGTGGCTCTGTCACTCTCCGCTGTCAGGTGACCGGCTCCCCTCCACACTATTTCTACTGGTCCAGAGAGGACGGACGGCCCATCTCCAGCAGTGCTGACAGGCGCAGACAAGGTACAGCACACACTCCTCACACCTGACCACGACTAGAGCGGGATCCTGTGAGGAAGTAGTGAACACAAACTGAGAGAGACAGAGACCTTAAGTAAAACATTTGTGTGACACAGGAAGACTACAAACGATACTTTTTACTAAAGAGAAGGCATTGTTATGGATTTCAGTTGTAAAAATGATGAAAAGGTGTCTTGTTAAGCTGTTTAATACCTTTTTTCTTGTAACTGATATATTTATCCTTTACATAATGCACATAATGTGACAGGCCATGTGTGGATAAGGTATATCTTCCATCTCTGCTTGTAGGAGAGGAGCTGTACTTCCCCAGCGTTCAGCCAAGCGATGCCGGCGTCTATGTCTGTACCTGCAGAGATCAGCGCAGCACCAACAGGAGCCGAGCTGAGATTGTTGTCACAAGTATGTATCAGTCCAAACTGTAATAAGCAAGCACATAGGTTTTGCGTCTTCCCAGTGCACTAAATGGATACCATCAGTGCAACAACATGCACTGTATCTGGCTTTGTTTATGCACTGATTGTGTAAGGGCTCATCCCCCAGTTCAGCTGACTGTTTCTGATTGCAGCACATTCTTGGTGTTTGGAATGACAGCGCTGAGGTTAAGATGAGAGCAGCTTGAGCTTGAAAATCAGATGAAGACATGTCCATCATATCTAATACAATTCGTAATAGCGGTTGCTGTAAGAATGTTTTTGATCAGGTTTATTGTATTACAACTGATTGAGGTTGATTAGTTGCATTTGATGTGGTGCAGACCAAATGTGAATCTTTCATGCTTGTCAGTCTTGCTGCAAAATGACAGGTTCATCAGCCTCACTATTCTGTTCCACTTAGCTCACGACTTTATTTGATCATTGTGAAGTTTATAGGAGGCAACCCAACTTACATATACATCAAAATCTGTTAAAGCTAAGGATAAAATCATAGCTTGTACATAATTATTGTAACTTAATGGTCTCCTTGAATTTTGCCAGCTGTCTCATCCAAACCCATTGAGGTGACTGTTGAGGAGCCCAAAGCGCAGAGCGTCAGGGTGGGGTCTACTGTCAGCTTCATCTGCACCGCCAAGAGCAAGGTAACACTGGTCACTGACTGGTCTCATTACTAATGCATATTTTATTGTGTAAAAATGGTCAATGAAAATGTTTAAATATTGACTCAGGATTTAGCTGCACAACAAAGAACAGTAGATATGACCGTTGTATGGTTGTGTCTCACCCACCAGGTAGAGGGCTGTCTGAGTCTGTGAGAGTATTCATCTACTCTGGTTTAACTGTTATGTTATGTGCAGTCTGTGATTAGCATTTACTCATTTCGGCTTTATTCAAATCTTCCCCCCACCCACCC
>OMLB01017821.1:83109-108326 GCA_900302555.1 Myripristis jacobus
CCCAGGCCCTCCCCTCCAGATTCCCCTCCCCTCTGAGGTGTTTCCAAACTTTCCAAAAGCCCACTTTCAGCCTGGCTGGCCCAGGGCAGACTGTGATTGCCATGTGGGGAGGTGTACAAACAAGTCAGTAGTTAACTGGTCGTGAACCAGAAGCCCTTGAGATTCAAACTTATGAAATACGGGTGTTGATGTATTTGTTTTGCTTGGTCGTCATGTGGTTACTGAAGTGTATTTTTGAAGTAATTTTGTTGATTTCTAGAGTTACATACACTGGCTGGCGATTATTCTCAGCTTTGTCAAAGATTGTGCAAACAAACGGGTGTGTAGTGATAGTTGGTGCGCTGGGTGTACTACTAATTGAATGTGAGGATTTCTGAGAAAGAAGTTGGTATGTTGTCCTACATATTTCAGTGGTTATTAGGCTGATAGATGGTCATACTGTACTTGCCAGGAAAGGAGGACGGTGTGCTCTATAAACATACGTATGCTCTCCACTACACAATTGCAAACAAGTAAAAAGCTGCTTTGTAGTGCTTGTTGAGTAACATCAGCTCCAATCAACATCTCTCAATCTGTGTCGATTCTCTAACTGTCTTGATTTTTGCTACCACTCATTAAATCATTTCAATCCTTTGCCACTCATAAAGTAAAGGAAATAGTGTAGTACATTTAATTTTCAACATTAATCACAATATAAATTCACTTTAACCAGTTAAAGCTTTCACACAAATCATAGTTGTCATCTTGTGCTTCGTACACATGTACAAAGCACAATGCTGTAGGAATTACAAACAAAATGCCAAGACGTGAACTGCGGCAATAACAATTCCTGTCTTGTCATACAAATCTACCCCATAGTGCTTTTGTGTTTCTGTTACCTAGCGATCATTTAATGTCATGATGTCTGCAATGTCATATTTGTGTTGTGTCAAGAGAGACATTAGACAGGTAAGTGATATATTTCCAGTATAACTCTGTGTTGGTATGATGTCAGTCTAAATGATATAATATCTCTGAAATGTAATTACTCTGTAGATCATGATAGACAGTAGATGATGAGATTGGAAGTGGGTTTGATGTAATCACCTCACTCGGCGGTGTGTCCTCTCCAGGCCCGGATGGAGCGCACTGACATTGGCACTCTGCTCATCCCGAATGTCAAGATGTCCGACTCAGGCACCTACATGTGTGTTGGCAGCAACAACATTGGCTCAAATAGTGCTCCTATTAAGGTCACTGTTCTCAAAGGTGAGAGGCCACAAGCCTGTCCTCGTACTTGTCGGTCCGTTCACCTCAGCTGTCACTGATAATGCTGCTGTTGCTATCATTTTGATTTTGTTGTGTCACGCAGTCGTTTTTCGTTTTTCCATTTTGACATGAAATAGCAGAGTAAACACAGGTGTTACTAATAACATTAATGAAGGTTGTGTCCAGGGGTGAAAATCCCATTTCATTATTGGGGGGGGACAATAAACAGCCAAATTTCAGTAATTCCTGGTGGGGGACTTGAAAAAATTGCTGTCCAGGACGACTGTACCTCCCTCTTTCTCTCTTACGCTCCTTTTAAAATTTGCCGTACAGTGTTGAACATGTTCATACGTTTTAAATAATGGTATTAAAAGCAATAATCCTCTAACCAAATTTCTTTGCTCACTGTTCTATTTCCACTACAGTCCATCAAAGTAGCTTTACAAGAACTAGAAACTCAAAATAAGCTGTTAAACTAGAGGAAATACCTTGAATACTCAAACTATTCTTCAAAAAACATATTTATTGTAGTGTCAACAAAAAACAAAGCAAGATATGGCATCAAATAGTGATATACAGTATATGTCTGAGCTGTGCACTGTCCCTTTTAGATCAAATAAGAAAATGAAATGAAACTATGCCACAAAATCAGTAAAATATGAATTATTTCTGACATTAATATCCTGACACTTTTTGAAAGAATAAAAAGCTCAGTATTTGCTCCTCCTGTGGTCTGTCCTCTCTCTCCCTCACTGTCATGCACTGTTTGAGCTTGTAAACAATCATTAGCCATTAGCTTAAACAGTGAGCTGAAAGAGGCAGGTTTTGGACCAAGCAGGGGGAAAATATCACTTTTCATATTACAGCCTTGTGCTTGGCTTTCACTTGAGGAGGTTTCCTTGCGAGTTAGCATTAGCCTGCTGTCTCTCAGGCTGACGGACTGACTAAAGTTACCGAGCTGCCGCTCTGCCGGTAGCCGGATGCGGACCAAACCACTTTGAGGCATGGGGGGGTCATAAGTTTTTAACACTTAAAAACACACTGTTTTACATTTATAATTAGAACCGCTTGCATTGTGCTTTCATTGAATATTACTATATTATTCAAAATTATTTATTAGTGTTAAGAATGTTTTTTGTTTGTTTGTTTTTTGTTTTTGGGTGAGGGGGCTCTGCTACACTTAAATGGAATTAAACCTTAACCCTCCAGTTACCTTCAATTTTTTTTTTATCAGTTGGGGTCAATTTCACCCCTGTAATTTAAATGATTATGATAAAAATTGTTCACCCAAGTTTATGTGTCAGGTACTTTATATGTCTTGCTGACTACCTTAATAGCCCTTTAAATAAAACACAACCTCACCCACACACCAACACTTATACATCACAGTCCTTGTGGGAATCAAGTTTTTTGATGATTATAAATAACATCCTCAGAGTCATCCAAAGCAACTAAAGCTAATTTCTTAAACGTTCTGTACATCTAAAAACAGCCTGGGGTCACATTAGCCTCCAAAGAAACACACGTGTACAAAATGTGGGCAGGACATTGAAAACATATCATTACGTTAATTTTATGTTTACTCAGTCATCCACATTAAATTGGGGAAAGTTATTAAAAATGAATGAATGAATGATTTGAAAATGTTAAACACTGAATGGAGTCCAACTGACCCAAAAATAATTAGGAGGGTTAATTAATGTCATTGATAACACCTGTGTTTACCTTGCCATTTCAAGTCAAAATCTACCGTGCTCTGCTTGTGTGTTGTTTATGTTAAGTTTGCAGTCTGCATGTGCATCTCTTTTGCAGGAAATCACCATGTTCTTTTGGCTTCTTTTGCAATATGGTACATTTCCAAATCATAATGGGGTGTATGTGGTTGTGTTTGTGCAGCAGACCATGTCATCTCAGCCATCACCATCCAGCCTTCTATAGCTGACGTGCAGGAGGGCCAGAGTCTAGACCTCAACTGTTTTGCCCCTGGAAACCCTCCTCCCCCTGTCATTTGGACAAGAGCCAGCGGGCGCCTCTCCTCCAATCACCAGGTTGGGCAAATGCTCACACATACATGCCTACACTGAAAAATACACACACAGTAATGTAATCATATTCATTAGGGATGAATAATAATAATAATCATTATTCTACCATGATGTTAGTACATTATTGTTATTACTATTATGGAAAAGGAAAAGTATTAAACCAAATAAAAGTGCCCCTATTGTTGGTCTTATACTGCTATTGATATAAGTTAAAGAGAAGTGTTGACCTTTCCTGTTTGTTGTGAAGGTTTTGGGCAGTCAGCTGCGGATCCTGTCAGCCACTCCAGACGACTCAGGGGAGTACATCTGTCGGGTGCAAGGCAACTCTGGAAACCATGGATCTCCTGTCCTCCAGGCCTCTGTCTCTGTGTCTGTCACCTCGTCTTCTTCACGTACGTCGGACAACTCTATGGGTTTCAGATAGATGCTAGATTGGATAAAGAATACTTTTATTTCTCTTATTACCATAGAATAGCAACTAAACGTCCATGTGGATATTTATTTTTCTTTTCAGCTGTGTTTTATTGCACCACACTCAAGGCCAGTCAACTTTATTAGACTTGTCTAATAAAGGCTTTTCTCAGCAGTGAAATTACAGCCGATGGCAGTGCCAGTCAGGGGCTGGGAGGAACATACAAGTGACATGACGGCAGGGCAGCGCAGGGCAGGGGTGCTGTTCCCAGGCTAACACTGCCTCATGTTATGAATGGCTTTTCCAGTTGCGCTTTCCAAGCCAGCCCGGTGTGACCTCACAGCGAATGGTTTTCCCCACTACTGTCCCATGATCTCATCCTCGTTCAATCCTTCCTGGCCTTCAGCAATGTTTTGAGCTTTTTAGCCGCTGTTGGCTACATTGTCAAGTAATGTGTTACTTGGGGCTTATGTGAATAACAAGTCAGCTGAATGAAGTGAGATCAGTGAAGAAGATAATATTCAAATCCATCCGTACAGAGTCTAATATCTGCCTGTGTTGTGGAGCAGGTCTGCAGACGCCCATCATCTCCATTGAACCACACAGCGCTGCGGTGCGTATCGGGGACTCGGCCAGTTTCAGGTGCAGGGTGTACAGTGGAGCCCAGCCTGTCAGACTGGAGTGGAAGCTGTCCAGCAACCAGCCTCTGCCAGGTGAGGGCCAGGACCACACACTGTTTGTGATGAATGAGGCTGCTATCCAGAGGGAAAACACACAGATTTCATGATCCACCTCAGAAATTCTGCTTTGCATAAAAGTCTATCCCTCCTCCCATTTTCCATACCCTGTTGATTCTATTCAGAGTCACAGGGTGGCTGGAGCCTTATCCCAGAGTGCATTGGGAGGATGGCATGGTTGCCAGTTCATCGCAGACAAACACACTCATTCTCACATTCATTCAAAAGTCCCTTCATTTGATGAATCATTTCCAAATCTTTGCTCAGTTATTCCCAAATCCTCCCAACTTAGCATCTGCACTAAACCACCACCACTGTCATCCTCTAACTCCGGAGAACGCCGCTCCTGCTGAAACAGATGTTTTGTGTTGGGTGTCCCAGTGCAAAAGTAGAATGTTGTATCCAGATATCCAATTTTAGATGTGCTACCAGTCACTAGTTGTTAGAATTGTCATATTGGATTTCAGGGTTGTTTTTTCAGTGCTCAGTGCCCCTAAAACAAGAATTCCATTGTTGAAACACACTTAAATAAGATCATGACCTTTGCTCTAGACTTTCTATGAGAGAAAGAAAATGAGTTGCAGTACATTAGGCTGCTCATTTTATAATTCTCTTTGAGCATGTGATACTCTTAGTTTAAATTCATGATGCCCTTAAACCTCCCATTTTTTGACATCTTTAGAGCCCCCAAGAGAGGTTTCACGCCCTAGATTGAGAAATGAGTTTAGCCTTGCCTCCTGCAGTATCTACAGCAGATCTAATGTTTTGTTTGATTCTCTATCCTACAGATAATGTCAAAGTTGGCACTGATGGTTCTGTTATTACCATTACCAATGCTCAGTCTAATAACCAAGGCGCCTACCGTTGTGTGGCCAGCAACCTGTTCGGCATCACCCAGAGCATTGTGTCTCTGATCGTCAGAGGTAAATCACATCAACTTACACTCACAGATCTGTTTCCGCAGTTCCAGGATAGAACAAAAATAGCCTGTGCTACCTAAATCGCATGCTACATTTTCATTGCCACACATCTTTTAAGTTCTTCAGTGCACTCTTCTAATTGAAGGGCTCCCTCTAGTGGGAAAAGCAAACATAAAGGCATAACAATATTTGGTGTCTGTGCCTTCAGAGGCTCCCGTGGCCACCGTCACCCCTCTTGGGCCTGTGCGGGTCAGGGTGGGTGAACCCATCAACCTGGAGTGCCAGGCGTCAGGAGAGCCACGCCCCTCAGTCACATGGCACAGGCTGGACAGCACCCGTAAGACCATGCTGAGCAGCCCCGTGCCCATGGAGTCAAATGCTGTCATGCAGGTACTGGTATATGACACAGTATGGGCAGAGTATGTCTATAGAATAATCTTTGTTGCCTGTTTACCTGGCACCAATGTCTGTGGTCTTGTTTTGAAATTGTGCCTCTTTCGATAGCTTGATAATCTATTTACCCTCCCATGCAGATACTGGTGGCACGTCCAGAGGATAGTGGCACGTATGTGTGCACTGCACGCAACAATGAGGGCACCTCTGAGAACAGGGTGGAGGTAATCGTGGAGGGAAGCTCAAGATTACCCACAGTGCCTAGAGCCTCTGTTCCAGAGCCCCTGATGGTTGCGGTGGAGGGTCAGACTGCAACACTGCGCTGTGATGCCCATGGTAAGGAGCACCAAAAATAATCATTTTGCAGTAGGAATTCATTTGAACCATTCTGCACCATGTCCTGTCTTCTTTGTCTGCATATTTTTGGATCACTGTCTGTTCTTTATTTCAGTTGAAAGGAGTTAACATATTTTAATTGAAATTAAAAATGCATTTGAAGATGAGCTGAAAATAGGATGTACCCTTTGTTCTTCACTTCCCCTCTCTATAGGCTTCCCTCCCCCTAAGATCACCTGGTCCAAACTGCGGGCTCCTCTGCCTTGGAGACACAAGGTGGTGAACAACAGCCTGGTTCTGCCCGGTGTTGGCCGCCAAGACTCTGGAGAGTACATCTGCAATGCCACCAACCACATGGGCACCACTGAGGTCACCATTATGCTTGATGTCGAGAGTAAGTTTTGTAGAGGGACTGTGCTCACTTCCTCTTCTTTGTTTCCTTTCATCATTAGTAAAGGTTTTTGTTGAGTCTGTCACCAAAAAATCATCACAAACCATCCCATGCTGTTTGCATAGCACTGTATCATGATATCACAATCCTAAAATATTTATTCTCTCATGTATCTCAGCGCCTCCCTATGCCACCTCCATGCCTGATGACGTGGCTGTGCGTGTTGGGGAGGTGATCAGGCTGCAGTGCCTGGCCCACGGCACTCCTCCTCTCACCTTCACATGGACCAAGTTGGATGGCAGCCTGCCCCCCAGGGCCCAGGTTAACGGCGGGGATCTCCAAATCAACCTGGCTGCTGCCGAGGACGCCGGTAGCTACAAATGTGTGGCCAGCAACAAAGTGGGCAACAGTGAAGCAGTGGCTAAAGTCACAGTCAGATGTAAGTACGGCTGGTAATGTGCAGTAATTGTCTGATGAAGACCGGATACACAATTCTTCTGTTAACATTACAACATCAGGAAATTATGACTCAAGATATAAACATTATTCATATGTTTCTATTAGGCCTCACTGACCTCTTTTCCTCACTCGTTCCCCTTGCAGCCCCCCTGGCAGTGCGTGTGTCCCCCCAGGTTGAGGTAAAAGCCCAGGGCAGTGCTGTGGAGTTCACCTGTTCAGCAGCAGGTGGCGTCGAAACCAAAATTGAATGGCTAAAGGAAGGAGGTGCCCTGCCACCTAACCACCATATCAAGGACGGAGTGCTGAGGTGAATCATACGCACAATGAGGTGTACACCACTGAATGCATGAGGAATGTAAAGCAACAGTACGGCTCACTGCTCTCTGTGCTGTTTTGCTGTTTCTCTGCAGGATTGAGAACCTTGAGCAAAGCAATGAAGGTGTTTACATCTGCAGAGCAAGCAGTGTGTATGGTCAGGCCCAAGACACTGCCAAGCTCACCATCCAAGGTCTGTTTCATGTACTGCCATGTAATGCAAACATACACTACTTAAAGGAACAGTTCACCCAAAATCCACTTGCTACTGGAGTTCAAACTGCCAACATATCAAGACATAATCCACAGCCACAGTTTCTCTGGGAACAATATCTATCTGCCAAGAATTTGTACTTGTGGGTAGATGACTGCAGTTTAAGCTATTCCCATCTAAATTTTTGACAGTTTGAGCTCCACAGGTTGCTCTAGTTGTAAATGGGGAAATATTTTTTGCACTGTGGATGAACTGTCCCTTAATTAAACCCTTCTATTCTGATGTATTTTAATCTGTTGCCCTTCCTTACTTTTCTGCTCCCGATAGCCCTGCCAAAGGTGATGATCAATGTGCGTACATCAATTCAGACAGTGATGGTAGGGAACTCAGTGGAGTTTGAATGCCAGGCTGTCGGTGATCCTCAGCCCACAGTCAAATGGAGTAAAGTGGGCGGCTCTCTGCCCACACACATCATGGTGAAGGGCGGCATGCTGAGGATCGATCAGGTGACGGAGGCTGACGCTGGGCAGTACCGCTGCACTGCCACCAATGATGTAGGCTCGGTCCAGTCTCAGGTGGTCCTTAATGTCCAGTGTGAGTGCACAAGTGGAAATAATGCTTTAACGCTGTGAATCTGTGCAGTCTTGTCAGATCAGTGAAGCTTTTCCTGTTCTGGTCTAACTTTCTGTTTTTGCTTGTTACCGTAGCACTTCCACAGATTGCTGCACTGCCTGAAACTAAGGAGGTGACAGTCGGCTCTGATGCTGTGTTGCCCTGCGTGGCTTCAGGATACCCTGTACCTGAGATCAAATGGTCCAAGGTAGCAAGACCTCTTCACTTCTGCAGTTTAATAAAACTTCATTTTGTACTTCTTTAGGAGCTGTCTTTATATTATCTAGTAGTATAATATATCAACTTTGCAGATTGTTATGGTGATGAAATTCATATAGTATGTCTGACCATAGCATACATCTGTCTTGGTTTCTGCATACAGCTGGGAACAGAGCTTCCACCTAAATGTTTCCAAGACAGCAACGTGCTGAACATTCCACGTGTCACCCATGACGATTCTGGGACGTACGTTTGCACCGCTTCCAACAAACAGGGCAAAGTGGAAGCCTTCACCACGCTTAGTGTACATGGTTAGTCTACTGAATGGATGCACATCTGACTCTACCAAAATACACAGTGAGAAGGGATTCAAGTGTGAATGAAATGAAATTTCTGCACATGACTTGCATGCATGTTTTATGCTGTAAAATGGCATATTTGTTCAGAGAGAGGGATAAGCAAAGGAAAGAAAGAGAGATATCCTCATACTTATGTAGGTAGTTCCCAGTGTTTCCCAGTGAATAGACTGAAATGTTGCACATTCAGTCTCTTTTTTAATCCTTTACCTGGAAGGTTTAAGAGATGTGTGCACTTCTGTTCTTCAGAGAGAGTGATGCCCTACTTTGCCCAGGAGCCCTTGTCCTACCTCACCTTGCCCACCATCAAGAATGCCTATAAGACTTTCAGCATCAAGATCAACTTCAGACCAGACAATGTTGATGGTAAGGAAATGCTTTGTTATATTTACCAGGACAATTTCTTTGCACCGTGTATTGTTTAGACTTTTTAAGTCTAGCTGAATGTTCAGTGTAACTGTATTTCAGTACAATGTTTGTGATATTTTCCTATGTATAATTCCACGTCTTTTGTCCCCTCCCCCTCACCTCTCCCTCTCACTCACGTGGTGGGAAGGTCTGATGTTGTACGCTGGTGAGTCTCAGTGCTTGAGAACCATAGTAACTCAAGACTGATGCAGGCTGTATAGCTTGGCGGGCTGCATTAAGACTTTTCCCATAATGCATCCAAAATGGAACTGTTTTACCAGCCGTCAGAGAGATGCGGAATGGTGGATGTTTTCATACAGGCTTGCCAGTCATCATTGCACAACTACTTGTACGAGTATGGCAGTCATCAGCCTAATAATAACTCTGTATGAGGGATATGCAAACATACTTTTATTTTCACTCGATCCATCCCTACATAGATTGACAATCCTTGTCTCACAAAGCTGGATCAGTGCAACGTTGTGGCACATATGTTTCCTTTTGTCTAAGCATTTCTGCAGTTCTGAAAACAGTGATAGCTAAGACACTTGTAAGGACTTTTATGCTTTGTTTTACACTATCTAGGTGACAAATAGGTGGGAATTTGCCACAGGACATTACATTGAAAGGCATACGCATTAGAAAATCATAGGAAAATATTTGCAAGTCAAGTTATAACAATAATAATTATTCTCATTTTTTCTGTGAGAGGCATCTGAGACTGTTTGACTATGTGGTGATGTAACAGACCCCACCTATATCTGCTAACAAACATAATGTATATAAAACTCTATTATCAAATCTGACTCTGATACTATATCAGCAAGAAGATGGATTGTCTTAGTGTGTGATATGAATACTTACTGGTATTCATCCTTTACTATAGTGAGAAAGGAAATCAACCATGTGTGGCACATTTAAGCAATCCACGTTTTCTTGATCACTCCCTTTCAGAACTGTCAGAGATGAAACAGATGTATGTGTTAGGAGGCATGTTACCAGGTTGCCCCAGCTTTGACCATTTCACCATGTGTTGCCTGTGTGGCCCATGTGAGCATGTGTTCCTGGCATGTGGGAGCAAAAACAGGCCTGGCAGTATGGATGCTACCAGTTGTCCCTGGCTCTGCCCAGTGATGCCCACACAGGTTGGCAGGATATAACCTGGCTTTGGTTGGCTTTAATCTCGCGTCACCATAGCATGCCGCTTTACCTTTCAGCTTTCAGAGTTTTTACATCACGTGTGAGTGAGTACAATGGAAAACATGTCCATCTTAACAACTTATTTACTCTCATAATCAGCCTTAAAGTATATTGAGTGAAATTTTTTTACCAGTGGGTAGAGATGAGTCCATTTATTTCAAATGCTGTTTAACTTGTTTAAAGAATTTTCTAGAGGGTCTTGAAACCAAGCAGAATAAGGTAGATTGCTATTATGAAAATGACCCTTATGCGGTGAAAATTCTAAAGTTGATATGCATTGGGAATAAGTGAAATTGTATCACCTAACCTGAATATTTTTCACTTGTTTAAAGGAAAATAAAACTGTATTAAATGATTTGTTAAGATGGACAGTGTAAGGATTTGCTAAAGTGTTTCAGCACCACATTCACTGTACCTGTTTGGTCATTCAGGTATGATCCTCTACAATGGCCAACGGAGGACAACAGGAGCTGACTTCATCTCTCTGGGACTTGTGGGGGGCCGCTTGGAGTTCAGGTAAGTTTATACTGAACTTGAAAGTCTAAGAGTTCTTCTAATTGACTTGTGCTTAACAGGATAATCTACAACCTTCATTGGCGATGGTAGTGCTGATTTTAAAACATGTTGTCTCCTCTCAGGTTTGACGTGGGCTCTGGCATGGCTACCATTCGTGACCCCAACCCCATCAAACTGGGAGAGTTTCACACCGTTGAGCTGCACCGCAACCACACTCTGGGTTATATTGTTGTAGATGGAGGAGAACCTATCAATGGCAGCTCACAGGTACTCCTGCCAGATTTACATGTAGAGAGACTGGTTGACAATGGATTGGCTTCCACTTAACCCCCATTTACATGGTTTGAATTTATGAGCTCAAACATCAGTTCGGTACATTTTTAAAAAGATTAAAAACAAGGTCAGTGTAATTTCAGCTGTCACTCAGTTGCAGCTGATGAATTAATGCTAGTTACTATAGTCCATAAATGCATATTTTCTTTCCTTAGGGCAAGTTCCAGGGGCTGGATCTGAATGAGGAGCTGTATATAGGTGGTTACCCCAACTACACACTCCTGGCCAAAACTGCTGGCATTAAGACTGGATTTGTTGGTAAGACATCGCTCTTTTTATAACGTGAAAATATTGATTTTAATGGTAATATAAGATGGGAATAGTGTTTTATGTATGCAGAGTCTTGTTCTGATTGGATTTGGTACTATCCAGGCTGTATCCGTCAGCTGGTGATCCAAGGAGATGAAGTCATCTTCAAAGACCTTGACCGCAGCTCTACTGGCGTCACTAACTGTCCCACCTGCAAAGATCATCCATGCCAGGTCAGTTGCAGAGTGACATGTTTGTGTGCCTTTAAAATTGAACCAGTATCTATCCTATATTTTATCTTTGAGTAATAATGATGCCAGTATGCTGCGCCTACACCCATTTATTACACTCTGAAAGCCTTTCAATCACAGATTGAAAGCTGACAAAGATCAAGCACCCACAAAGGGACATGTGTATTTCTATGTTTTAAATATATAATTCGTCCTAGGAAAACCAATTAATTTCTTCTATGTCCTTGTCCAGAATGGAGGGAGGTGTGAGGATTCAGACGCCAGCTTGTATAAGTGCAGCTGTCCCAGGGGATTCACTGGTAGCAACTGCCAGCACCACTCCTCCCTGCACTGTCACTCAGGTACAGTGCATGTGACCAACTGACCTTGACTTTGCCATCAGCGCTATCACTTCTATTACATGATAAGACCGGTGTTGTGCAATAATGTTAAACTGTGCCTTTTTGTTTGTGACCTTCCCCCCGTCACAGAGGCCTGTGGCCCTGATGCCACCTGCATCAACCGCCTCAATGGCCTGGGCTACGACTGCCGCTGCCATCTGGGCAAGTCTGGAAACAAATGCATGGATGGTAAGGCACAAAACTACCTCAGTGTCCCCAATCTGCACAGTTCCCAGTATTATTGTAATATGAAATAATCACAATTAACTTTGAAAATAGTGTTCTAGACTGCAACATCTAACAGGACATTCAGCTGATGTGTTTGCCTGCTCCTTCACCTTATCCCAGGGGAATTGGTAACCACTCCACTGTTTGATGGTGAAGAGTCATACATAGCCTACCCTCCCCTGACCAACATCCATGATGACCTGCGTGTTGAGCTGGAGTTCAAGCCGCTGGAGAGAGACGGTCTGATGTTCTTCTGTGGAGGGAAGAAGATGAAGGTGGAGGACTTTGTGGCCATTTCAATGGTGGATCGACATGTGGAGTTCAGATATGAGCTGGGCACAGGTAGGATGGACATTGGATAGACACTAGCATACTCTATTCCACAAATGAAAAGGGTAATGTTGAGCTCTGGTGGATTTATCCTCAACTACCATTGACTGATGTTGGTTTTCAGGCCAAGCAATCCTTCGCAGTCCAGAGCCAGTCTCTTTGGGCCAGTGGCACAGAGTTGTGGCAGAGCGGAACAAGAGGGCTGGCCACCTGAGAGTAGACCAGGGTCCAGTGGAGAGGAAGACATCTCCAGGAAAAGCCCAGGGTCTCAACATCCACACTCCTATGTACCTGGGAGGAGTCCCCAACTTGGACATCCTGCCTAAGCCGGCCAACGTCAGCGAAATGTTTGATGGATGCATAGGAGAGGTGAGATCTCTCTGTTGAAAGGAAGGGAGGAAGTGTCTGCATGAAAGGGTCATACCCTTCAGAATAAACTGTTATTCATATGAATGGAACTGTCTCCTGCTTAGGTTTCCATCAACAACAAGAAGGTGGACCTGTCCTACAGCTTCACAGAAAGCAAAGCCATCCGCAAGTGCGTGGACAACAGTCCCTGTGACCGCCGGCCCTGTTTGAATGGTGGTCACTGTATGCCTAGTGCAGAGTATGAGTACCAGTGCCTCTGTAAGGATGGATTTGAAGGTGAGTGTTCTCTGTAGTGCGTGGAACACAATAATCTATCTGCGTAGCTTTGTTTTCAGGCATGATAAAAGTGTCAGCACCCAGTCAAATCTTAGCAGAATTCCTAGCAACACTCTCCAACATATCTTCTGCATAATCTCCAGACCCTATCCCTTTGGCCCTTACTTTTGGTGAGTTTGACCTTTAACCTTTGAGCTCTAACAAGTGCCTGGAATGTAACCTTGCAGGCGAGCGCTGTGAGGTGGTGAAAGACGTGTGCCAGAGCAACCTGCAGTGCCAGAATGGTGGCATCTGTGTCAACGGCCAGTGCGTGTGCACTGAAGGCCACACCGGGCTAAACTGTGAAGAAAGTAAGTGCTGACCGACAATGCAACCATTTATATTATCATTAAAGATTTTGTCAAATCCAAGCCATCAAAAGTACATGTGGGACAATATGTTTTTTACGGTGTTTTCTGTTCATTTATAACAAGATGCTTCCATTTGTAAAGGAAAACGTATGTTTTTATCATCATAACAGCTGTTAAGCTTTACATTACCCGCATGATGATGATTTCATGTGTTTGTTATAACTTTCCACACAGGTGAGTTACACATCCTGTGAGATCCTATTAGCCCTCTTCCAAGTCCATCTCCTCCTATAGGACACATGTTAGCTACCGCATACACCTGTATCCTGTCGACAAAAGCATTCATCATCAAAGCAGAACCACTCCACAGACACACAGTCAGGATTTAGCCCATATGACTCACATTCTCCACAGTGTGAAGCCTCTCTAACATCAGACAGCTCATTCTTTGAGATGCCGCATTATGCTGAGTGCCGGCTGGGCTAATCCTAAGTGATGAAGTGTGTCTTACCCCTGCACTCTCATGGCTATATCCCGCACACACAGGCCAGGTCTCCAGCTTCTCCGAGGCCCTGTGGAATATGGAAGGTAGCGGGGCGAATGGTATAGTATCTCAATATTCACTCTGCCTGACACGACCGTGACTAACAGGGGCCCGTCTGACCTCGAAGGGCCCCATGCCCCCTCCAGCACCAACTCGACCCATCTACTGCCTAACACACATGCGCACATAAACCAAATGCACATGTATGTACTCAACTGGTGACTGAGTCTGCTACCCCCATGGAAACTTGGGGAATTCTACATCTATGCAAAATGTTTGTGGTATAATAGAATGCAGTTGGGAGATTGAACTGATTTGTGCGCTTTCAATTTAGGGCATATTTTTCCTACTGGTCCACAGATGCTAGAAATGTAGAATTCCCCTTTTTTTCTTCTTCTTCTTGACCATCATGTCAAGTCCAGTAAAATAACTACTCACAACAACATGAAATCTTGTCTCCGTCTACGTCAAAACTGCTTGTCCGTACAAGGAAAAAAAAAAAAAACACAAACCACTTGTTTTCCTCCTGAACTTAATGTAACAAAGCGAAAAACATTAAATGTATTTAACGTAAACACATTTGATGGCAGCGCCATGTTGTTACTAACAAGTGAAAATGTCTTCTGGAAGCACATCGTGATGGTTGTTTGGGTGAGCTGAGATTTCTTTGAGCATTCACTGCACATTGTCCAGTATTTGTGCATGGAGCCGTGGTTTTGGTGAGTTCAGTGTCTGATGCCTATTGGCGTGAATGATCAGAGTAGTGTGTGAGGAATGGCAAACTTGTTGTGCTAGCTGTGTATTGGTGAGGACTGTCAACAGAGTCTGGAGCCTGGTTTGGTTGGATTTGGTATGGATTTTCAGCACAGATATTAAATATGAGGTGGCCATACTTGAGTTTGCCTCTACGTTCCATCTGATCCATGAGTTCAGTGGAAGAACAGCTCATTTTGTCTTGTACAAATGTTCTAACCCAGCCTGCCTTACCAGGGTTTCTGCCACCCTATCACCACTGGAGGGCGCCATAACATTGAAGAGCAAAGTTGTGCACACCCCAACATGGCGGGAATTATTTTAATGCTATTTTTTATTGTTATTCAATATTATTTTTAGATTCACCATACCAGTATGCAGCTTATTTCCACAATGATGGATACATTGCACTACCCAAACCAGTCTTCCCCAGAAGGTAAGTGTATTGATGTTTCTCAGCACTGACTGCATTACTCACTCAGTGCTGGATTAAGACTTGATATAAAGCTATACTGATGGTCAAGTAGTTGTGTCTTTTTCTGTGTTTTAGTGCCCATGACTCTCCTGAGACCATTGAACTGGAGATCAACACCGGCTCCTCTGAGGGCCTGATCCTCTGGCAGGGAGTGGTAGGTCCTGGTCCTAGGCCTAGTCCTGGTCTTGATCCTAGTTCACAACAATAAGACTGCTCTTATCCCTGCTCTCAGAAATAAACCAGTGCCTGATTCTCACATCCATCCCTTCCCCGTCACCATAACCTCCCTGCTTTTCAGCACCCCTACTATAACCATCACCACTACCTGATTTATAGATTTCATCTGCAACGAATTGGTCCGCACTCACATTCTGGCATTATATAATGATTCACTGTCAGTCTTACACGCACATGTCATTGATAATGCAGCACTGACAAGCACTGCATTTTGCACTGAATGTTTCACTGGCTACTGAACCGTATTCCTCACCGCACTGACTTGTTAATACTTGTGACACTGTGGCTGTGACATTGTTGGGCATGACCCCTGCAAGCCCTGACACCACTAAGTTAATGCATGTTGCTTCTCTAACTCGCCCTTCATTTTCCTCAGGAGACCAATGGCGCACGCCATTTGCGAAAGGTGCATGCTAGTAAAAAGGTACCCACCCATACACCAAAACACTCATGCTCTGCTGTGTTTTAAAGCATGTGCTTCCTAAGGATTATACGATAACCCTAAGAACCACGTGTTTTGAAATGTGAAATGTTCTGGAAAAAGAAAGGTCACGTTTGTGAGGTATAGTGGCTATGACAGCTTCTCTTTTCACTGTTGTTTTGCATGGATGATTTTATGGCGCACCTTGTATTAAGAAGGAGCCCATCTCAGCTATGAAAGCATCTGGTACTGAAAAATACTGTACTATAGCTGCCAATTTCCCCTGAGGTTACTATAGTAACCTCAGATTGATGCATGTTATTAGTTTTCATCGAGCAGGAGGACATTCACACAGACATTTACTTCACTTGCCAACTAAATAACTTGACTTCCAGGAACTGGGAGAACAAGGCAAAGGCAAGGACTTCATCAGCCTTGGTTTACAGAACGGACACCTTGTTTTCAGGTGACTGAGCCCAGTGTATCCCTATAGTCCGTGTTCTTCACTTTACACAGACTGATCTTATATACAGTGCTGTCAGTTGGCTCAGTAATAATGATTATGTGTACAATATTCAGTTACCAGCTGGGCAGTGGAGAGGCAGAGATCAAATCCCGGGAGCCAGTCAATGACGGCCAATGGCATAAGGTCACCGCAGTCAGGTATGATAGCATATACCCCTGTTTACACTGTTAAACACAGAATACAATGAGCAATTTGAGTTGCCTTGATATATATTTACACTATGCTATTTTTCTTGAGTTACCAACTATTTTCCCTCATACTGCGTTGTGATTTATCTTTGTCAGTGTCTGTTCGGTTTTGCTGGACTCGTGAAGGTCTCCTCATGTGTCTTTTTCTTCTTGCAGGACTGGAAAAGATGGATACATCCAGATAGATAAGGGCGCCACACGACACGGACAATCTAAAGGCAAAAGCCTCATGGTCAACACCAAAGGCAGCATATACCTCGGTGAGAGGATTTAAAGGAGCAGTTCTTCCAACAATAAAATATCCAGTCATTTCTCTCCTCTCACCTGCATGCAAGTCAGAATTCTGCCGTTCTCAGCCTTCTCTCAAACTATAGAAGTGAATGAGACTACATTTTTATAGCCCCAAAGTCAAGCATAAAAATGTCCCTTTCACTAACTAAAGACCACGCCAGTATACAAATTCAAAATAGTTGATTGTGTGGTGGAGAACTGAGATGATGTATTGAAGGATTAAGGTGTGCTTAATTACTTTTTGTCAGTAGATGGGATGGATTTGAGGCATGGTCTTTGTTCATGTAATTCATTATATTTATCCACAGCATAACTTAAGTGTTTTTTTTCCATTGATGATCCAAAAGTTCAATATTATTCTCATTATCTCCTATTTTTTTACATACATTTTAGGTAGAAAGACAAAAAAGTCGAAGTTTATCACCAGTTTATTGTGTGTAAATGCCTTGGTGTGTGTGCCTCTGTGACAGGTGGAGCACCAGACATGGCTGCGCTGACAGGAGGGAAGTTTTCCACGGGAATGACAGGTTGCGTGAGGAACCTGTCGCTGATGAACGCCCGGCCGGGACAGCAGCCAGCCCAGGCCATCGACCTGCAGGCCCACGCGGCCCACGGCGTTAACGTGCAGCCATGCTCTTCGTAGATCGCAGCACGCACATACACACACATGCACACACAAACACACACACACACACCCAGAGACTATGGAGTGATGTCACGGTCACACCCACTCACACAGCAGACACACACAGAGAGACTGACACACATAGAGCCTGACACAAACTTGGTGCTTTGCTGCTACCAAAAAAAAAAAAAACAAAAAAAAAAACAAAAAAAAACAAGAGAGAGAAAATCATGATGACTCAACAGGATATGATTCTCTGTGTGCATTAAAACCAAAAAAAGAAAGAAAAATTGAAATGATATTAACAAGTCTTCTCTTCCTCAGTGTTGTATTCTCGATGAAGGACTATTAACACAGGAGAACCAGTACAGTTTACATACTCCCAGCAGTAGCTTTAGCCATGAGAAGAGTAAGAGTAAAACATATTAGGCCTTCTACGATGGGTCAGATCCTATGGAGTTGGAGATGTTTTTACAGCACTGAATTTTTATTTATATACATATGAATATATATATATATTATATTTGTGGGGGAAAACATGCAAACTAACCATAACTGCTCTTCTACTTTCCTAGAGTTTATTCTGGGTTCTAATACTGTGTGTCCAGGGCTTTTTATAGGCCTAACTGTATTAATACTTGAAGACGTTTAGGCCTTCTTTCTTCACTTCTGTAGGGGAACCTTCTGTGCGAGCATGCAAACAGTCTTTTGCGTACTGTTGGGAGCGGAGCGCACACGGTCATGGCACATGCGGCTTCAAGACACAACTCAGGTCATCAAATTCAAATAATAAAAACAACAAATAGTAGAGACACTATTGCTTTAACTTGGCTGAAATGTTCCGTGAGTCCTACGTCACTCGGCTTCATAGCATGGTTGCCTCTTCTGTGTCTGTGTTTGTTCTTTTTTTTTTTTTTAATAAAAAAAGGAAGAAAAAAAAATTAAGAATCCTTGGTGCTAATGTCAGACATGAAGATTCAGCCCACGACCACATGGTTTCCTGTCCGTTTTCTGTCGCTGATGTTGTAGAGATGTAGAGGTGCTGTGCAGTGAACACGTTGCAGTAGATGAAGGATGCATCCACGTAAAAAAAAAAAAAAAAGAAGGATAAAATAGTGCCGCAGTTAAGCTGTAATTGGTTTGCATGGCATTTGAGGTTGATTTGATGATGATATGACATGATGTGTCGTCTCCGCAGCCTTATTTGATTGAGTAGATCTCAAAAAAAAAAAAAAAAAGAAGTTTTAAGAACTGAAAAAAGGTGTAGTTTTTTTAATGTTTGGTTGTTGATGAACTAGAATATTGTTTTATGTATAAACCTATCTGCCAGTCAGGTAACAATATCAGTATCAGTTGAGAATGTGTATGCCTGTTGGGTAAATTTGTTGGATTTGTGCGTCCCAGCCCCCTGCGTTTCTCCCAGTTCACTTCATGTGGTGTCTTAGGTGTGTGTGTGTGTGTGTGTGTGTGTATGTGTGTGTGTGTGTGTGTGAGCGCGCATGTCTCATCATCCATATCCTCAGGAGTGTCAACGCAGAACTGCCTCAAGATGTTACTTTTTTCAGGTTTGGAAGCCTCAGTAACTCCACAGTAAGCTTTAGTAGCAGTCTGTTGTCAAACTCTGAAGGCTACACGGTTCTGTAGGCTGTTTTATCTCTAGAGGTAGATGCATCTGCAGCAGACAGTAGTTGGACACAGCTGGAGTAGGTTTTGGTAGTGTGAGAATGCAGTGGAAGCCTCCTGCAGGTGCTGTGACCAGTCGTGTCGCTCCAGTTAAAGCATGCTCGCCTGCCTTAGACGACCACAACACAAAACCAAGAACGGCACGTTCACTTTGGGGTTCACAGACCTTCCTCATTTTTTTTGTAAGCTTAAAATATTTGTATTAATATTCTAAAAATGAGCACTATCCTTTCACTTAGAGTCGCTTCATTTTTATTTATTTCTTTTGTTTCTTTTGGGGTTTATTTTTTTTTTCTTCCCCTCCTTTACACTGCTTTTGTTTCAAGGCTTGATTCTGCTGTTTTAGAGCAATCACAGAAGCTTGCTATTTTTCTTCCCTCTGGTTATTGTGTATTGCCTCCCACATACCCCCTTGTTTTCCCTTCATGTTTGGCTTTGAATATGGCCTCGGCAAGTTCCTCTGAAATTCCCATGATCCTTCAGCCATCTCATGTAATATCCACGGAGTGTTCATCTGTGATTCCTGGCTGGAATTGCCATGTCAAACGGTTGGAAACTGGTCTTAGTTATTCACTTTGCTATAATTAAAAAAAAAAGTCTTAGGCTGCAAATACAGTGAACAATGTATTTATCTACAGAGAATGGTGCCATCATGTTTGTTAAAATGTGTGGTTGGTCAGGAGGATTGATTAAATCCAGCAGCCGATCCTGCAGTCCACATTTGGGAGACTAAAGCAGAGTGGGATGTATGTGTGCGCCTTGTTGGCCGCCTCTTGTGTATCTGCTCTAAAACTGGATTTTCATATATACACTGTACACAGCCCGTCTCCCAGTGCATAGCTACCAAGGCACTGCTACACAGCTTTCGATTGTGTTCAGGTCATCGCAAAATAAAGCATGGCTGCAAGCATCAACTGTATGTGATAGGTGCACTTTCAAATATGATGGAAATTTTGATTTCACCTTTTTGAAATTGTTCATAGTTTTGTCTTTGTTTCACCTCTGAATGACAGACAAAAGATTATATCAAAGTTCAGCGAATGAAAGTGTACCAGATGATATATTGTCCGTGTCAGAACAACTTGCTTGTGTTGCTGACTGTTACATTTCCAGTGTTGAAAGGACTCTCCCCCCTCCCTTGGTGTTTCTTAATTAAAAACAAAATTCATGTGCTATTTATTATCTCCTGAGTTTTCTTTTTTCCACCACTGTATTGATGCAAGTTCTTTCTGGGTTTTGGGAGTGTTTCTTAACACAGGGTGTTTTTTTGCACGCAATCGACTTCATTGTCCCCATATCATCCATTGTATAGCCAAGCCTTTAGCATAGTCCCTGAGGAGAGGCTGGGGAAGTGAAAGGATGATTATCCAGCCCGCTGACAAAAGCTAAGATCCAGTGTTCCCCAGCAGAAGTCACACCCAAATCAGATTTCTAAACTGAGTCCATCCTATGGCAATACCGGTCTCATTTTACCAGAAATTTAGGTGGTGCTTGTTTGTTTTTTCCCATTGTAAATAAGCACAACAATGGATGAAATTAAGTAATAACAAAAGTGCCACCCAAGGCCATGTTATAGTAGCAGAGCACTTAACAAACAAGAGGTTTAACCCGACAAGATCTGATTTTCCCAAAAGTTTTGCTTTACTTAGCCTCAAAAATAAGAAAAAACATTTTCCCCCATATATCATATCAGTATATGTATTCTGTATCTGCTGGTTGCAACACTTTATTGAAGGTACATTTTGCTTGTTTTGAGGGAATGCCATTGTTTTATGGCTGCACCACTGCATTAAATAGAAAATACTGAGATGTTTCAGAGCAATCACAGAAGCTTGCTCTTTCTTCTCTCTGGTTATTGTGTGTTGCCTCCCACATACCCCCTTGTTTTCCCTTCATGTTTGCCTTTGAATATGGCCTTGGCAAGTTCCTCTGAAATTCCCATGATCCTTAAGCCATCCCATGTAATAACTATGGAGTGTTCATCTGTGATTCCTGACTGGAATTGTTTTGTTTTTTTGTCTACACACTGCAGCAACTGGGAATGATTGTAACTCTTGAAACTACATTCTGAGCAACTGTTTTAACTCCTACTTGAGAATAGGTACTTTTTTCAGATTTTTTATGCTATTCCTTTTTATTTGATAGTGACAGTAGAGTGCAGAAAGACTCAGCCTTGATACGCAGTATGTGCTCTACTTGGTGAGCCATCAGGGTAGGTACTCTCTGAGCAGAAGAGGAACCTTGAGTGATGTAAGTGTATGGTGATTGGTCCAGATGTAAGTATATGTTGACTGGTCGAACACATGAGCCAGTGCAATACCGGCAAATGGCATTTTTAAAAACCCATGCAAAATGATACCAGCTTACACAACAGCTCTTTGTGTTAGCCTTTAAAAATGGAACAAGATACAGACAAATAGACTGACTGTGAAGTCAAGGTTCTGTTGAGCCACTGAACCATGCGATGGAGGAAATACAATTTCATATTTTTGTTATACTGATCCCAGAAATGACATTGGTATACCGGCCACCAGCATGCATCACCTCAGTGTCCCTGGCGGAGAAAATGCAAACATAAAAAAGCCCTTGAAGGTTTCTCATTCTCTGGGAACCTCCCCAGTGGGTAGTTTCTCTCAAAACAAGTCTCTAGAACTGTCCAACTGGAAGGCCCATGTGAATGTGTTTTGGTTACTGCAAAATAAAGCATGGCTGCAAGCATCAACTGTTTGTGATTTCAATAATAAAGGAATTTTTGATTTCACCTTTTTGAAATTGTTTATATTTTTGTCTTTCTTTCACTTTTGAATGACAAAAGATTTTCAGATCCAGTGTTGAAAGGAACCCCCCTCCCCGTTCCTTGGTGGTTCTTAATTAAAAACAAAATTCATATGCTGTTTATCATCTCCTGAGTTTTTCTTTTTTCCACCTCTGTATTGATGCAAGTTCTTTCTGGATTTGGGAGTGTTTCTTCACGCAGGGTGTTTTTTGCACTTAATCGACTTCATTGTCCCCATATCATCCATTGTATAGCCAAGCCTTTAGCATAGTCCCTGAGGAGAGGCTGGGGAAGTGAAAGGATGATTATCCAGCCCGCTGACAAAAGCTAAGATCCAGTGTTCCCCAGCAGAAGTCACACCCAAATCAGATTTCTAAACTGAGTCCATCCTATGGCAATACAGCTCTCACTTTACCAGAAATTTAGATAATGCTTCTTGCTTGTTTGTTTATTTGTTTTTATGGTAAATTAGCTAAAAAATGGATGAAATGAAGTAATAAGAAAAGTGAATGTACCACTGAGAGCCATGTTATAGTACCTATACATATTGCAACAAATAAGAGGGTTAACCTTGTAAGCTCTGATATTCCCTTAGGTTTCCCTTTACTTAGCCTCCAAAATAAGAAAAAAACATTTTTCTCACCATATTTTATGACAATTTCGCATTAGTTTATGGAATCTGAATCTGCTGGTTGCAACACTTCATTGAGGCTACATCTCACTTATATTGAGTGAATGCCACTGTTTTAAAGCTGCACCAAGAAAATACTGAGGTATTTTCTGCATTACTTTATACACCTTTCCCTGTAATTCAGCAGGTCATATTTGATAACAATAGAAACATTGGGATCTCTACTAGATTTTAAAATAAAGTCATGTGGGTGTGAATAAAGCTCAGCTGTGCAGCAATGGTGAATCCACCAATGGGACTGGCAGGATGGAAGATCTTTTAACCCTGCAACCCTGACCCACAAATGATGAGGTACTGATACTGGCACCTATACCAATTGTACAGTCATATACCATTTTTGTTTGTTTGTTTTTTGTATGCAACTGCAAGGAAAGTGCTACAAAAGGTAGAAATTAAAAATAAGCTCCTCATAAACCCTCGTAAATGCTTCATCCTGAGGTAAACTCTCACTGACAATGCTTTCCAAAGGCAGCAGTTACGTAAGAGATTAGACAGACCTCTGCAAAAGTGCCAGAGGACACTTGCATTGGAATTGGCCACATGAAATTCAATTCTAAACTTGAGGACTACTCTTGTGTTTGTCTGGATTTGCACCACAGGCTGATATGGTAGAATTTAATACTGGGTTTGTTGAGGGGGCTTGTTTTCAAGATTCACGTCATGATGATTATATAATTGGGTGTTAGGTCGATGAGATGTTAGGTGTCCAAAGTCAGGGAAGTCCCTTGTGTTTCCTCCATTTTTCAACAACATGTGGCCTCACTGTTCTTTTGTCCTCCAATGTTCAAAATGTGAGATGGTCTTGCAAAAATTCAAATTTCAGTCCCTCAGTGCACTTTTCCAATCAACCATGCTACTCTCTTGGCCCTAAGGCAACATATGAAATGCAAACAAGCTGCTTGGAGGTGCTCACACATGGAGACATTCAATAAAGCAATGAGTGATCGCACACTCCTTGACCTGATGCTGTGGTTAAAACAAACCAACACAGGCAGGCTGGCTTCATCAAGGTGGTCAACAGTATTTCATGTGTTCAACCAGCTGTTCATAATCGGTCATCAGTCCTGGTCACACCCACTCTCTTGGTCTGCTGTGTCACAACATCATATCTGTAGCAGATATTCTAAACCAGTCTTGGTTATTTTAGACTTGCCTTTGTGTGGCATTTAATGGCAGGGCCTTGGGCCCCTCTGTTTTGCCAGCTCAAACTAACTCCATTGTTAGCCACAGAAATTCAATAGTCACACACAGTAGATCATATTTTTCCATGTTTGCCCACCCTGCGGGAAATGAGAAACCTGACTGGCTATGGATTATAACACCTTGACCTTTTCAGTGATTGGCAGTCGGATGTGCTGTCTCCATGTTAGATGATAGAGCACAGCAACAAGTGCAAAAAATCATTCAATGGAACTGACCATTTACTGTATTCTCTTGTACTGTATTCTCACCTTTTATACAGTGGCCACTTTGTCAGGTTCACCTGTACAGTCTAATGCAGTTCAATGAAACAGCTCTTCCATAAATTCTACCTTTTAAGAAAGTTTATAATGTTCAGTTTTTGTTGACATTGTGGAGAATGTGTAAATTTAATTATATGCTCATTCTGGAGGGTGTTTGCAGAGGTCTTTTACCAGACTACATTATATTGAGAAGTGTTTCGAATTTTTTGTCCCTTCTATTTACTTTTTTCACTTTTGTCATGTTGCAGCCTGATGTTACAATTTTAGAAATTTTTGCAAAGTTATGAAAAAAGGAAAAACTGAAATATCACATTGACGTAAGTATTCAGACCTTTTGCAACACTTGAAATTGAACCCATGTGCCTCCCATTTCTCTTGATGGTTACTGAGATGTTTCTACACCTTGATTAGAGTCCACCTGGTAAATTAAATTGATTGGACATGATTTGGATAGATACACAGCTCACTATAGAAGGCGTCACAGCTGACAATGCATATCAGAGCAAAAACCAAGCCATGAGGTCAAAGACACTGCCTGCAGAGTTCAGAGACCGGTTTGTTGCAACGCACGGATCTGGGGAAGGCTACAAAAAAAGTTTCTGCTGCACTGAAAGCTCAAAGCTCGAGAAGGACAATCATCACTGCGGCCCTCCACCGATCTGGGCTTTATGGCAGAGTGGCTAGACAGAATCCTCTCCTCAGTGAAAACACATGAAAGCCCGCTTGGAGCAAAAAATCACCTGAAGGACTCTCAGACTGTGAGAAACAAGATTCTCTGGTCTGATGAAACCAAGATTAAACTGTTTGGCCTCAATTCCAAACGTTATGTCTGGAGGAAGCCAGGCACCACTCATCACCTGCCCAGTACCATCCCAATCAATCAATCAATCAATCAATCAAATCCTTTATTTAACCAGGTGAAGACTCATTGAGATTAAAATCTCTTTTTCAAGAGCGACCTGGCCACGAGTGAAGCATGGTGGTGGAAGCATCAGGC